>JAPYYS010001173.1:0-104603 GCA_030522525.1 Campopleginae sp. 14b
GTCCAAGATGTTTATCCCTGGGACTCTAAACATCTCGCGTAGCATCGTCGTCAATATATTTTCGTGGAACGTCCACTTGACGAAAATATATCGACTTCAATTGGCAGATTGAATATTATTGCCGGATTGAGAAACGTTTAAAAAAAACTACAATAATGAGCGATGCTCACGAGCTCTTATCCGGTCTCTCGTGAAACTCTTATCGAAACCTTTTTTGTTTCATGATGATTCGGTTGCTTGTGTTTCACCAATGCATCGTATGGCTTATCAGTCGCGTGTTAGCTCGTTAGCCTTTGTAATGAGCTTGCGGATATCACCGACAGTTTATAAATACTCACGATTCATCGACCTCGCATTCGTTTCGTATGCAGTGTTTACTTTTTTCCTCGTTCAACGTCGTTTGCTTGTTGTGTATTTTTTTTACCGTGTTGCCGATTTCGAAGGCCATACGCAGAATGAGGCAACACACTGTTGACGAAGGCTCACGAAAAAAAAAAAAACAATGGACACGTGTGGCTCTCGGGGGCTCAGCTCTGTCTTTCTATCTATTGGGGGAAAAAAGACGCAAAAATATTCGATAAAAATATTGGTTTTCAGGTGTCACTTTCAATTCAAATTTTGGTCATTCATTCTGCGTATCGCGTTTTTTAGAACAGAGTAGAATGGAAGAGCCGATTTTCGTTTGGGCGTGTACAGCTGTGAGTTTGGTGTGTTTACAGAAACGAACCGTGTCCTTTTATTTTTGTTTACAAATGATATCTTAATTGTTTGATCGTCGCATTCCTTCGTTCAATTCGTTTTCAACGAGTCGCATCTTCATCTCGATCTCTTGAAAGGTCTGCTTTTTCTTCTCAATGAACGGATAAAGTACAAACGTTTGGAATAAACGTCAATTGACTCTCTTAGCTCTCTCGATGCCCTCGCGATCGTCGTTTTTCTTTCTTCTCACACAGCTGCGAGAGAGCCCAAATCGTTTAAAGGAGGAATCAACTGTTAAACGACATTTTATATCTTCTCGGTTCTCAGCGCTCTTAACACTGTACATGTGCTTTAAATATGCGTTGTCGGGATTAGCCCTGACACTCTTACCAACACATTACCCGAAATCAATTCATCAAACGTTCGCCGCCATCGCATTCCATACGTCCTGTTTTTTTTTTTTCTATATATACAAGGCTCTGTTCCTCGACGAAAATAAACTTTTTGACCGAACTTGTTCCATTGCTTTTTGTACAATACTAATCTCTCGAGATGCTTCAATCGTATTGTCTTTCTCAAAGGAAAACCGCTACGTTTTTTTTTCTCTTAAGAGTCTCGATGCTAATTGGACTCGTACACGTCGCTGCCTTTATATACGTATATACGACAATGTGTTATGAAACATTCCTTGGGATCCGATAATTGAATGGCATAAGAACACAATTTTTGAAAAAAAATCCATTTTTTTCACCTATTCGTTTATTTAAGTCAACAACCTCGGACTCTGGCCTTATGCATGCGCAACGGACCCTCGGATACTCGATTCTGTGAGAAGAGCACTTGCGATTTTTACTGCATACCAAATATACCAAGAACAACATCGGGATCAAGAAAAAACCATTGGAACCATATTCTTAAAAATATCATGAGTAATCGATTGCAATGATTCTTAAAATTGAAAAATGAAATTTTGTTGCCAAAAAATGGCCAACGATGAAAAGAATTTTGAAAACGTGTTACCCCTGAAATTTTCGTGGGTGCAAATTTGCAGCGTAATCTTTTCATGGTTTTTTTTTCAATGTTGTGAAATTCGGAAATACATTTAAGTCGTGATGACCTGGACAACGACGTTCCAGTGCAAATTTTACATGAAAAATTATCGTCTTGACAATGGGGTGTTCCGTTTCATATATTTTGAGGGAATTCGGTATGGTTATCATGCGCGAAACAGTGTGGAATTCAAAAGTGACGATTCTGCACCGACTTCTTGCAAAAATGAGCTAATATTTTTTTTCGACGCTATACATTTTTATTTCCAAATTTATAGAAATCGGAGGCTCTAATTTCCAAGATTTTGTGTTATAAAATTATATGAAAAGTCGAAGTCAGTCTGTACCATCGCAATCGGTATTCGATCTTATTTCGATCGAGAGATTATTAAAAAGGTCAGCTAACGATAGGGAGTGCGCGTTGGTGACGATGAAACAAAAGCTTTGTGAGCAGATACCTCGAGCACACATCAAAGGAGGAGCGCCATTTCTAGGGGTTCGCGACCTTCCCCGAGTGCACCAGTTCACTCTCTATTGTTCGAGCTTTTCCTCGATTGGCGTCGTTTCTGGATTTTTTTATATTCTTCACTCCAACCTCTCGATCCATCAGCAAGTATTTGTTAACGTCTCGATCCGTTCGGGCTTGGATTCCCGAAAATGAGCTACACCGAATTCACATTATATTTTCGATCATGACGTTGAATTTGTTTTTTAAATTCCTTTCCCTTCGTTTCTGTTGGAATTTTAATGTAAACTTAATTTTGCCGCCGCGATATTGAGGCGAAAAATTGAGCGTATCGCAAAAAAACATCCATAAGCATTGGCATGCAAGTTTGTAGAGTTTCGGCGCGAGTCTCAGTCGTTCAATTGGAACGATGAATATTAGGCACAGCCGGGCATGGGCACAACCGATTGTTGCCAGCGAATGTATGAGGATTAACAAAAAAAGGCGAGCGCAGTCGATTAATTCCCATAGTGAATAGGAGCGCGACTCGGAGCAAACACCCGACGACATTTCATTTCATTATTGGCCCAATTACCCGAGGCGATGGAGGCGTCACACTGTTTATCACATTTAGCCCCGAGAATCGAGCCTATGTATGTGCACAAGACATATACAAATAGCAGAGAGTATAGAAACAGCGCAAGAACCCGTATAGTTGAGCAGTAGCAGGAGAACTCGACGTGTCCGCGCGCGAACCGCTTTAACCCAGTTTGTCTCGATTAGTCCCGATCATCATTATCATTATCATCATCATTGTGGCACGCAGTCGACACAACGAATCGTAAGCACTATCATATCATCTCTAGTTATTGTTTGCTCGGCTTCGCGCACTTTAATTCTCAACAGCTTTACCCAGCAACTCGCTATGAAGTGATTCGCTGCCGCAGCTTGTTTTTACACGCGCCCTCCGACCACGAGATACATTCATTGATGAAATAACGATGGAATCCGAGCGCCATTTGACGTGCGATGAGCAAGTCAATGGCATTGAAGGTTGTGCATCCTTTCCGATTAGGACTCATAACGATTGTCATTTTTTTATGAGCCTCAAGTTTGCATCGACGCAGTGCCAGGAAATAAACAAAAAAAAGGAAAAATAAAAATGATTCGTTGCTTTTTTATTTTACGATTCCATTCATGAGGTCCAAAAAAGGCAAAAGGCAAATCAAGAAAAATCTATTCGAAAAAAAAGTGACGAAACATTTTTTTCTTTTCATTTCGTGACATTGCGTCGATGCAAACTTCAGGCTCATATTTTTTTTCTCATTCGAACAATTGCTTACGTTTCCGATGATTTTATGCATGGATCTTGGAAAGATATTCGAGGAAAAATTATTTGACCTACATTCGCGGAGCCTGAATTTCCATCAGAGCAGATCGAAAAAAAAAAAAAAGCAATTTCTTTGTGTTGATAACATTCGTTGAGTAATCTCATTCGGGAAGAAAGAGCTTCCCTCTTGTTCGTCCTAGTCTCGCGAGAACTATGCCCTATCTGATTTGCCTTGGAGAACTTTCTCCAGGTTCGAGCATTAATGAACGCTCGGCGGTAGCAGTTAAGATTTCCATCAGTTTCTCCCAATTACCTTCGTCATTATACGTGGCATTTCCTTCCGGTAATATCGTCAAAATACTTTGTTCCGCGACAAGCTCATTCTTTATGATTGTCGCCGGATGGAAGGGGATCCATTATTTCGTCTAAATATTTGTCTCGATCTTAATAAATAGTTTATCCATTTTACGTCACGCAAAAAAAAGAAAAAACCATCCGAAAACCATTCGTTAGCTCTGCGGTCCTTAATCCCGAATGTTAAACGTCCTGCAGTCTCATCTAGATGGCGTCTTCGACGCTTTGAACGAGCTTTTAATAACTTTCTCCATGAATCGCAACGGATTTCGAGTCGGAGTCGTTTCATTGTCTTGGGGAAGTTTCGCCATGCTCCGAGGACTCGGAAGCTCGTTCTGTTATAAACCACTTCAGTGGTTTATCGTTTCTGACAACGTCTGTACACCGCACCAGAACCCATATCGAAAAGTAATTTTGTTTATGTTCCCCGGAGATTTTTGTACAGACTCTCAGGAGTTTGCTCGCGATCCTCCGTGGTACAGTTTTCGGTTGTGCCTGAGAGCTTTTTCAAAGTTGGGAGGTGGAAAACGAATGAGGAAGCTCGGCAAAGAGGATTCTCTCTATACTAACCACACCCATATGGACAGCTATACGTGCACCACACATACGTACGAATCCATGTAATACCTTAAAGTAGGACACGAGAAAATTCTCGACTGTTTTTTTTTTTTTTTTTCATCCACCTCGGATCGAGTATACTTCTGGCAATAATTCAAATGTTCACTTCGCACACACACACACACACACACACCTCTCCGCACTTGTGTACGTCCGTGAGACTATCCGTTAATAGAGTATTGACTGAGGCTTGATTGATCTCAAAATTACAGAGAAAACTTTTCCGATACGTGCAATTCTTCTCCTTTCGCTTCTCTTTAATCGCAAACCTTCGCCATCTTCCATCCTACCTCTGATCAAACACACACACACGATTACAGAGATTCCAACTTTCATCGCTTATTATCGTCTTTCTATTTCATTGTCATGTTATTTTCATTAACACCCTGCCAGACTAATGAGCTAAGAAAATCATAGAACTTTATGCACCCGAACGACGATGAAAAAAAATGATCGTTATATCAAAATTGTCCCGATTGTATCGATCATTTTTGACGTTTGTCCAATTTACTCATATGCTTCCTATTTTCTCGACTCCGAGATCGAACTCCGCCATTTTGGACGATCGAACGCCTCTTATCAGTCTCCGACGTTGGCTTCGCAAAAACGTCAACGTATGCTTTGATTTTCTGATGTTTATCGATCACTGCTGTGGAATCGAGGGACTTTGGGCATCGACAGATATTTCGTTCAATTATCAACATGGAAAGAAATGTTTTCATCATTGTAGTGGAATTTTTTTTTTTATTCTCATGATCGTCCTTGAGAATTGAAGAGTCTTTTTTGTGTGATTCAAAAATTAGAGCTGCTAGAAATATTGTGTACAGATTTTATGGTCGAGAAACTGAAATTTTTCGATGCATTTCAGCGGTTGAACTCGCAACGCCATTTTTCGGCTGAAAATATTTGCACCAGCAGCAGAATCTTTCGTTGCAATTTGGATCGAATGGAGCGAAGAAAAGTTGCCAACTGTGAATTGGAGTTTCTATGGATTGCGTTCTATTGGTCGAATTCATCGCATAGTTTATTTTAAGAAAAAGACAAAATTGACTCCAGTATATGCAGATTTAAAGGGACGCTCGGAACACACATTTCCATGCGGAATTCATCGAGTAAAGGCGCAAATACATGGCGTTTGCAGTGCAGCGAAAGGGGTGGCGGCTCAACCGAGGTTGTGCAGTTTTCTACTCGAGGGGGGTATTGAGAGGTAGAAAGAGATGCTAGTATATCGAGGGCGGGGAAGAGCGAGACGAGTGGAGGGAACATCCAACCCATTGGGGGAGGGTTTCATCGACCGATTGGGGTTGAAAAGGCGGGTTGGATGCTCCCAAGCTTAAGCTACGTACTAACGTATACATGAAGGACCGCGTCAGCACCTCTTTTCTCACTATGCAACCCACCGCTCTCTCACTCTCTCATGTGTTGCAAAGCTTACTCCATCTTTCGCCTACATTCCAGTTCAGTATGTATGTGACATCGGGTTAACCCTATACACCTTATATATGTACACATTATACTTGCAGAGGATATTCAATGTCGACTAAAGCGTTCACAGTTTGTTTACAGTTAACCTTTACACTTAAAAATCGAGCTGACGATAAAGATTCGTCTCGTTTCACTATTTGGCTCGTCACAAGCTCCTCTTGATGTAAATCGACGAACGTATTTTGTCTTTTTTCTAGGCAATATCAAAGAAAATTTTCAGCCTCCGATCTTGCCAGATTCCAATAAACTTTTTGGTGCAGTTTGTCACAAGATCAAACCGCGGGGTCCAGTTTAATTTTCAAGCTTTTCAAACTGTCGATACAAATGTATCGTCCATTGGCTACGCCCTCGTGTGGACGGTTCGCCTTTAATTGGGTTACGATTATTCAACTCAGGCTTAAGCCAAACTATCGATCGAGGCGAGTCAGGGTCGCAACGTTATACTTTCATTCTTGAAAACTCACTAATCGGATCTGCACTGTTTCGGAGTTGGTTTCATTTGAACTAACAGGAAAATTTTATAGCAATGATAAAAATGAGGGAGCAGGACTTAACCTCTCACCTATTGCCAGAGTCAGTAATATCATCCGTGACCATCGTTGTGATACTTGGTAAAAACCAGAAGACTTTCAACTGTTAAGTACGTCGTAGGAGAGCGAGAAGCAAAGGCCCCAATGAGCCACTACGAATGAGACGAAGGCACTTGACACATAACTTTTTCAGAGTCTTTGGCTGAATAACTCTTGGACATTTTTCGAGCTTAATCGTCGCGCAGCAAAAGCTCTTGGTATTATTTGCGATCGCATCGGCTGCAACGTATTGGCCAGGCTCACATTGAACCGAAGCTCCTGGTGGGGATGCGTTGGAATAATATGCTTATGAAATCGGCGAGTCCTCTACTTGGGAGTGCAACCAGGATAGGGAAACAGCAAGTCGATCGTTCACCTCAAGATGAACACGTGAGGCCAACAGAACCGACCACAAGTGTCTGCCTCGTCCAGATTTTACCTGATGCCTTGCTGTTAGCTTGTTCCTGCCGAAACTGAGACAATACGTTCCGTAATGATGAGGAGTTTAAATACAGGAAACCGATGAAGCTCGAGAATGAACCATCAAGGGGTTATGAGAGGAGCGAGATAGCTCGAGACCTTGCGGAATTAATGAATTTTAGCAACGAAGAAAATAATGAAGAAGCTAGGCAGGATGCTGCAGATATATAGTCGCAAGTGTCATTTCATGTGCATTGAAAGATAAACTGGACGCAGCGAGAAATTGGGAGTGGAACGAAATAATTGGGTCCCAGGAAATCTGGGCAAATGAGAAACATTTCTTGGATCTACGTCAGCTGTTCACGGCTCCTTTTCGATTTCCGAGTCTGCATGTCTAATTGATATTGTTGTTTCGCCCGACTCATCGGTTTCATTCTCTTTCCAAAAAAGTCGAGTCTGCTCCTTGACATTTCTGTCCGATGAAGAATCTTCGGAGAAATCACTTTGGTACCGGCTAATTGCTCATAAAAATCAATCGGTTTTAGGTCCACCAAGGAGTTAAAAATATCGAGATACAAAGTTTTATTTCTATTATTTTCGTAACCACGTAATCATATCAAGAAATTATTATTTTTATTTAATTTTTTTTTTCGTGGCATTGCGTCGATGCAAACTTCAGGCTCATTAGGTTTAAGCTAATGACCGTACTTGCCCCTTCCTGCAAAATTCGCGAGCAGGCTCCTAGAATAGTCTGAGGTTGAAAAAGTCATTTAAATGGAATCGATCGTTGAAGGAACGTGTCCTTCCTTCTCCGTTTGGTCGTATCATATTGACCATGGACGAAATGAATTCGTTAACTTCTTTCAAAAACAAAACTTTTATCGATTTGCTTTTAAAGCAACGTCCGTGACGTTTGGCCCATATTCTTTTTCCAGCAAAGCTAGTGATTTGCAACGCGCTTTAGCGATACTGAGCTGGGCCAAGTCTGGCTCGTTTATATGCAAGCAAAACAAGCGACTGTACATATGTTGAGGTTGTATATTGACAGTTACGGTCTCTGTATGACTCCAACAACGTACGTCCTCACGAACTGTCCGATCGATTTGTTGGAGGGTGTCAGGTGTCAAGGCCACTGCCGATAATCATTCACCGTAATGCGCACGGAACTCCATCGTGTGCTGCTCTATTCCTGCCACGTCGTTGCTCTTCCTCGGCAAGCCCCCGTGTTCATTTCTATATCCATATTGCCTCGTTGTGTCCAGTCCACGTTCCCTCAATTCATGCACATACACATCCGCGTACAACCATAACTGTCCCTAACAAAAGGCTCCGACTGACTGATCCATCCACCAATCTAACGCCACATTTCCGCCCTTTTGTTTACCAACCCTACGTCGCTCTGCTTGTTATGCATATATGCGCCAGTCTATATGTCGATTACGTCTCATACTTACTCGACTGCTCCATTCGATTAAATTCAATTCCCCAATGTTACCTTTCCAAAAGCCTTCATCGTTCATCGAAAACAACAGTTTTTTTTATGAGCCTGTAGTTTGCATCGACGCAATGCCACGAAATGATAAAAACAAAAATGATTCGTCACTTTTTTTTTCTCAATTTCTCCTCTTGCCCCTTTTTTTGATCTTACGAATGGATTCGTTGAATAAAAAAGTGACAAATCATTTTATTTTTGTTCATTTAGTGGAATTGCGTCGATGCAAATCCAAGATCATGTTTTTTTGGCTTGCCAACATAAATACAAATCAAACAAGCTCGAAAACTTGCTCGCGATTTCATTAATTGATCAATTCAATTCTCCGAGGACCGATGTTCGCACTTTTACGATTTTAATCGAACTGACGTTGTGTTGATGAAAGTAGTGACTCGGCTATGTCATTAATGAAGGAATAAGAAATTAATGGCGTAGCAGCAGCATTCGATCGAAATGTATCATTTCGCTGGCTCAGCGATTCTCAATTTTATTAGCCAATGGTCAAAAGCGAACGTCAATATAAACACGAATTAATGTTCAAAATGTACTCTCGCTGTTTTGCATTTGGAAGCGGCTGACGAAAAATAGACATTTGGCTTCTCACAATGAAATTGTCATCGGGACTCCAGATGTTATTTTTTTCTCGTTTCATTCCCGCCGCGTGAGCGCTTTCGGTTTACACCGAATGTCATTTTGCCAAAATAGGAATCATACCAAACCGGCCACGTAAATTGCCTTGATGTTTGTAACACGAGAAGAAACACGATCCTTACACTTTTACACGCAAAATCATCGAGAGCTCAATTTATGACTCTCGGCAATGACGTAAATCGCCTTTCCCTTCAACAACAAACAAAAATACATCCTGTCCCTTTAAATCACCCTCTCACGCTTTCCCTGCTGTGTACAATTTCCTCGACGAGCACGAAACGTCTTGTTAAAACTGTAACACACTGTCGGAGCTCTACGACGAGGATGTTTCCCAAGCGAATATCAAATGGGATCGAGCGCACGAATTTGTATCGCGTCTTCCGAAGCGAAGGGACTCGAACGTCCTTTTTTTCTTGCTACCGCTGTACATGGCTTGGGAAAATCGTGTCGCAGCATAACGATCTTTCAACATTAACTCCCTTATGATTTTTTATTCTTTTTTCAAATTTCCGTCGAACGTTTTTTTTGCTCTAGAAAATTGTCTAGAAATATCGAAAGGATCAGAAGATCCTCTAGAATTTCATGAACGTTAACGAAAAATGAGCCACTCGAGCTTCCGAGACAACATTCTGTCCAATTGCGGCTGGAAATGCTCCGTACATTGAGCGTGTCGTCCCTCCGGTACCGTTTTTCGTCGGGGATTTTCATATATACCCTCGATGTGTGATCTCCTATGTTATTTGTTACACCACTCGTATATTTTGCGAAGCCACGTTGGAGAATGCTGCACAGTTCGCTCCTGGCCCTGCTCCATTTCTCGCTCGGATACATTCCGAGAGGGATTTAGTTCCGGGGGCGTCTAAACTTCGAGTATTCGACCGAACCTCAATACTGCGTATATCTTAGCTCCACCTTAGCGAGTCTTTGCAGGCGGGGCACCATCGTCGCAATCCAATGTTTTTTTTTTTTTTTTTTTTCCTGAATCGATTCGATATTTTTTTTTTGTGGTCCCAGAGCAAGAGACTTTTTATATTACCAGCCTCTTGATGGTCCATTCAGTCGGAAAAAATCCTTTTCCATTAGCTCCTTTTGCATGGATTGTATGAGCCCGAAGTTTGCATCGCCGCAATGCCACGAATTGAAAAAAAAAAACAAAATGATGCTTCGTCACTTTTTTTGCGACAAAAAAGCGACGAATTTTTTTTTTTCTTTCATTTCGTGGCAATGGGTCGATGCGCAAACTTCAGGCTCATTGGGTTTTGGTGTAATCGCAATCAAGCCTTAGTAATGACGTCAAGTTCCTAATGAGAATAGAATCGCCTAAAACGATAATTTTGTATTCACACATGAACTTGTGACACTCTTGATTAATACTTTCTTTCTTGTAGTTGATTTATTTGCTCGGCACCGAGAATTCCGGTGTGGAGATTCGTTAATGTTCCTGAACTAGTGCGCGGACCATCTTGGGCAAAGGTTCATTGTCTATGACCTCGAATATATTCGCGCTATGTATTCTTAGCATCGGTTTTAACGGCCGGGGCACTCTCAAACTCTGCATGTGTGTTCACCTTGGCATAGACAACGCTATACCTCGTCGTTCATAAATGCCCGAACCTAGTTGCTTAAGTAGCGTCTAGCATGCGAACTATCCTTTCGTTCTTCATACATACCTCGTGTACTTGACATTACATGCATATATCCTATCGATCTAACCTCCATGAAAGGGCTCAATTCGCACGATTTTAATTACCCAATTCGCCTCCGTTCAGACTTTCTCTTTCACAACTGGTTCTCCGTAATAAACAAAGGGCAAATGCTTTCTCCATGACATCCATCAACACTCGAACCTAGAACTTCGTGTCTTATGCAAAGATGCCTTTTGCACAAGTACCTTCGACTCTATATGTCCACCCTAGAACATTCCATTCCGAGAATTCCGGGGATGTTGTGAGAGACATTTTCCGAAGGGATAGTACATCCAGGGCAAATGGGACAAATCAATACCTTTTCATCAAATCAGTGTAGATTTATTCCCATAAATGTGTCCTCGAAATAATAATTTAATAATTCCTCGACAAATTTTCACCAAATACTTGAATTTTCTGAATTCCAGCAGATAAATTTCCGTTATTTTTTTCAATCCTCTAATTAGATGATAAATTTCGTTTCCACGATCTCGTTTGCTGTATTTATGACAAGTTTTCAATAAGCTCTCACGTGGCCATCATGAAAATTGAACAATTCACGAGAATAACTCTATCAAGTCTTACCCAATTGTTCATTTTCGATTATCCCTGCCGCTTATTTCGATCGAGAAGTTTGCCATCAAAGCCAAAAGTTTATGACAAGTTGAAACGTTCACATAGAGAAATTAATAAATATTGAAATTTCTTAAATTAGGGGCGTGGCTATACACAACAATTTTGTAACGTTAAAATCATAGGGAAATTCGAAATCATTAAAATTTGATGAACATTGGTGAGCATACTCTTTTAGTATTGAATATGAATATACAAATTTTGAAAGATGTCTCTTCTACATAGTTGTCGAGTAATTAAACATTAGAGTTTACATGCGCATAAGCATAGTATTCAGATATCTATTTTGCGTATTGTGATCTCAAATTATTCGACAATTTTCTAGACGAAAAATTGAAAAAAAAAAAAAATTGTCTCATCGCATTTGATGCTAAAGAATATTCCACTAAATTTTATTGAATTATTATTATATTGTCGTAGTTAGCCAACCTCCTTGAAACTTGAAATGAATAAAAGTTTGATTATTGGCAACTGTTTTTCAACACTTGTCGCAAATATCGTTTTATTCATTTCCACTTTATTGTTCTTCCATCTAAATGCTTTCTCCTATATGGTAGAAATGAGACGAGCGATAGAAGCGAATGGAAGGTAAGTCAATATGCACATACAAGTATCCATAAAGGAAAATTGGTGCAGTGCAACGTGAGACAGTTGTAGGATAGGAGGCAGGGGGATGGGAATGAGAAAGGAAAGAAAAAAAAAGCAACAACGATAATGCTGGAAAGAGGAGAAACCAGGCGCGAAAGTCGGTTGACACGTACGACACGTGAGAGAGTTGTATCGTGAATGAGAGAAATAAAGTAGAAATACAAGAAGAAGAGAGAGACTGTATGGAGGTGAAATGTGCAAAAGAGAGAAAGAGAGAGAGAGAGAGAGAGAGAGAGAGAGAGAGAGAGAGAGAGGCGAGTACCGCATCACGGCTTTACCTTTCGGGGTGTGACCTATTCTCTCTCCTGTATTCTCTGCGCGCCCTGTCGAATCGATCATTCTAGAGCAATATCGCGACGATATGTGCTCGCATGTATAGTTGATTGTACATTTCTGTTTCCTCGTACCAGAAACGCCGAATCACATCGCACAGATATAAATATAAACACATAAATGATGATGTGTGTGGTCACGAATTTCCGATCAAAACTCATTCCCTCCTCCGACTATCCTCTATTCCCACCTTCCACACTTTTTCATAACACTTTTGCGTGAGCGGCTGCTGTTAACTTTTCAGACAATTTAACAATTCATTTTTCTTCAAGATGCTGAAGCCTGCAACGTTGCAATGCAACGAAAAATATTAATTTTTATCGATAATTATATTGATAATGATAATTTGCTTAATCCTTAATTTTTTGACCCGCCATACCTTCCTGGGGATAAAAACTGATCGCTCTATCATCGCCATTTTATTTCGACTATAATTAATGGGCTTCGGCGAAGAAAAAAGCGAATTTCCTCGCATTCCAATGATGCAAACTTCAACGTCATTTTTCTTCTCCATAAAAAATCAAAATCATTACTCAAATCATCGTCTAGCGCGGACGTGACGTTTTAAGGTTAACGAGTACTTGTTACATGGTATACGACTATTATTATTGCGTTCCATTTTTTTATTAAGGGCCTACATGCACCTGAAGTGGTGATGAGAAAAAGTTTTGTCTTCATGAGCCCTCGAACAAAATTGACAATTTGAGCGGAAATCTTGAACAAAAAAATGTTTGCTTGTGATTGCGTGTGTTTCTTTGATCGTCGTGACCCAGTGCCGAGTGTACAGTATTTTTATAACGGTTCATTCCGTATACGGAAAAAAAAATCAAGGGCGTGAATGAAACTTTTTTACTGCTACAGGTTTGAATTTGTTTCAAGAGCGGTTGAAACGAGTTCAAAGGCAGCATTTACGATTCCGAGTTCCTTATTACGATATGCTTGGAACGTTTCATGTCAATTTTCGACTGTGAACATCTTAAGGTGGCTTTGATTTTTCACGCGGAAGTCGCTGCATTCGGGAGTGTTGCGCGATCTCGTTTATAGATCGATTCGAGCATATAACTCGGCAAAGTATTGAATGCTAGGAGGGAAATGTCGTATTTGCAACGGATCGCGTCTGAGCAAGTCGTATCTATAAATTTATAAATACACCACGCGTGGACGTATAAATGATAATAATAATGACCAACAAGAAATATCCTTCATTTAGTTAGTAGCTGAAAAGAGTTTTTCGACTGTACACGAAATTCCATGAGGAAACTCTTAATGTTGAATACACACAGCACTAAATAAAAATCAAAGTTTCAGCACGTCATGAATATCTATAAAAATGATACGGCACTACGTAAGCTCATCATTTTATTTCCCACCGTGCTACTACTTCGTTATAACGCTTGAATGGGCTTGAAAAAATACTGATCCTCGTCAGACTTCTCGCTCTTATGCGTGTCATGTAAATAAAAAAAAAACCAATTCGAATTTTCATTCGTTAGCGAATTCCGTAAAATATGAAGGTGCACAAATTTGAAAATGCAAAAAATTTCTTCAGCGTCAGTTTTTCACATATTCTTATTATCAAAAATCGATTCATTCTCTTGTGAGAATTTTTCTCTGCGTTGAAATAAACATTCGGAGCAATTACGAACTTTCGCATCGCCTGGCAATGAACGTGACGGATGAGTACGTGCTCGGATCGCTGTCTTAGTCTTGAATCATCGGATCGAGGTTTATTCCGGATGTTCGGATGTTCCTTCGGATAGATCGCTGTCCGAGAACGGTCTATAGTTTTCAAATAGTTTCTGCAATCCCAATTTGAATGGATTCAACGAATCCTTTCACCACCCGAGGAGGAAATCTCTCAAAGGATAACGCAGCACGATGAATGCCGCCCATTGAAATTTACGGAAAAGCGACTGTAACCTCTCATGTTGCTCGCGCATTCTATAACCGCTAAACGAACTGGGCTTAGCGATTCATAGTGAGGCCTTGATCCGAAGGATCTTGTATCTTGCGGTGTGCTGGAAAGAAGATGAAGAAAATGG
The DNA here is from genome assembly GCA_030522525.1 of Campopleginae sp. 14b. Classification (NCBI taxonomy): domain Eukaryota; kingdom Metazoa; phylum Arthropoda; class Insecta; order Hymenoptera; family Ichneumonidae; species Campopleginae sp. 14b. The sequence goes on from JAPYYS010001173.1 coordinate 14,454, forward strand.
CCAAAGTACTTTGGCGAGAGAGTCGAACGAGTCAAGTGATTGAGGATTGAATCTGTTAGATCGATCGTTTCCTCGTGAGCGAGATCGACCGTCGAGAATGGAGTACGAAATTGTGCAGGTTAAAGCAGTAAAAATGAAAATAATAATTATGAGCCTTAAGAAAAACAAAAATGATTCGTCACTTATTTATTTTTCGAATCCATTCGTGAGGTTGAAAAAAGGCAAGAGGCAAATTAATAAAATAAAATTGGAAAAAAACGTGACGGATCATTTTTTCAGGCTCATTAATAATTTTCATCCAGAAGTTGCGAGAATTTACGACTGCGCGACGGGAAAAACAATTCCCACGGAAGTTTAATGAATGCATTCTTTGTGTGAAAACATACAGAGCTTTGTGATAACGCGACGATGGTTAAACGTAAAAGGTTTTCGATGCTCGCACACTTTTCGCCATTGCAAATCTCCCCAGAATATTTTTGGAGGTAAAAGTACGAAATGAAACGATTCGGATACATCGATAACGGATTTTCCTCCCCTTCGTGATATTCACGTTAATGGCCAATCGGTCTCGAATTTGCTCCCTCATGGTTGGCTGTCGATGGGAGGAAGAAGCTTAGGGTTGTGTGCGAATTGTCCGTGTCCACAATGCAGTCTTCGCAAGGGTATTTGTAAACAGCAGGTAGGATAAAGTTTGTGTGTTGTCCGTGGGTGTAGCCTGGGGTATTTGTGTTTATCAAGGGTAGGGGGTGGAGAATGGTAAAGTTGGCTGGTATAGGCGGTGGTGATAGAAGGTGAGCACCCTACGCGCCCGTTTGTGCTCAGGTGAGTGGGGCAGCCATCAGAAACGAGCAGCTGAGAGAGCGGCGCGTCCACCACTACCAGCACCGCGTACGTTTCACGCCACCCCCGGTTAAATGTGAAAACCACTTGTCTTCTGGTCCCGTGCCGCGCGCGTCGCTCACGGAGCTTCCAGGCTACTCAGTAACGAAGGGAGAGAAAGAGAAAGAAAGAGCTCCGAAGCTCAGCTAGAGAAATAGAGAAGAAGAGAGAGAGAGAGAGAGAGAGAGAGAGAGAGAGAGAGGGAGAAAGAGATAGAGAGAAAGCTCGGGTTTTCCAGCAAAACGTTTGCGTCGTCGTGGTCGTCGACGTCGCTGTGACAAGTTCGCTCGCAGATTTTAACGACGACTTGCGGCATCATTCCGCGAACTATCGAGTATCCGTGACCCCGAAATATGTAATCGCAATTATCAACAAAAGATCGTTCATTAACGCGGACAATTAAAATTAAATAAATCGGTAGTGGAAATAAATTCAGACTAAAGCGCGTTTCGGGCTCGTTTGAATTTCAAAGGTGTCACCAACCAATTTCGTGCTTCTGCGTATACGTCTGTGCGTCTTCCTATGCATATGCGTGTGTACCTTTCCATTTCTGCACGTTCGACACTCAATATTTCTCCATGGATATACAAAAAACAGCATATTGTGCATACACACACACACATATACACTTATCGTCGACGCAGATATGATGTATACATTTGGAAGTTTCGTGCAACAGTTACATTATCCCCGAGGGTAATTCACCCCTACGAACTTTCCAAAGATTCTACTATTTTTTCTTCGATCTATTTTTTCATACGTTCGTTCATACTTGCTCGTGTTTTTTTTTCTCTCCTTTTTCTTGACTCGCTCGCTTATTTCGGTTGGTTCGGTGCTGCTATGTTTGGACTCGCCACTTGTTACATATTAAATGACACTTGCCGATTTCGATCGGCATCACGATGAAAAAATAAAGACGTGACAACGAACAAGCTCCTTGATTCGTTGAATAATTGTACAGCCTTTTTTGTTCTCCCTTCGTTATAATGGATCCATCATTCAATTAATCGGACCGACAATTCCATTCACCTTGCTTAATTATCGCTCAACTTTTCCCGATCCGTAATACTTTTTTCTTCGGATCGATTGATCGATTTATCGGATTCTCTATTGTTAATGGAAAAATTCTTTGCTGGTGATGGCCAGAGCTGTTCTTCTTCATCATTCAAATAGTTCCGTTTTTTTTTCTATGTCGAATACTTTATTTGTCCAAATCTCACATAACGAAAGACACAATGGATTATACTTAAATTCCATTTATTTGAAATTATCGTCAAATGCTCGCCAACTTACTTCGTATCATCGCGGGTTTCTCATTAATAATAAATCAATTAGTATGATTAAAAGCTTACCGAGTCGAGTTTCGTTTTGCTATAGCATTATAGGGCCTGGAATTCTGTGCCTTATCTTCTGCCCCAATCCTTACACTTAGCAAATTAATAGAAATATTTGATGCCAACACATTATTTTATTCCACCGGCATATTATTTTCTTCGTCATGGCCATCATTATATTTGGCATTAAAATAATTGCAATATTCATTGTTTGAGCGAATAAAAAATTACGGTAATCGAAGGGGAAATCCTTTTTTTAAAAAAAATCCTAATTTGCTATTTTACACAATTTTTAAGTTTATCGAAACATTCAACATCTATATCATCGTGTGCGTTTGGTTTTCTTGCAAGTCCATTAGTTTATTAGTTGTATTTTCGGATTACTATTATGAGATAATCACGATAAAGAAGAAAAGTGGATGCTCTTACACGGTTACATTAAATTAAAATAATAAAAGTCAGTTATAGCTTCATAAATCTTTGGCCGGGAAGGGTTCGTGATATTTGATATGCTCCGCAAGAGGGAGAAAGAGCAAGTGTGAAAATGAAACTGATATTTGGGAAGGGATCGCTGTTAAGACTAAAACTCGCGTGCGTGGCATTCTCGACTCGATCATTCCCCGAACTTGTCGATATTTAATACTCCTTTCTGGCTATTGACATGCGGGAATATATTCGTTTCATGGTTTTGTCAACGATAACCATTGTTTTGAGGCAAATAATGAATTTACGTTTTCGTGTACATTTTTAACAATCGCCCAACTATTTATTACGCCAATTAATTTTTTATCACCGAACTGATAACATTTTGCTTTTTCTCGTGTATATCTAAAAAGTCAAAATATTCCGACCTCGTACACCGTACGGCGAAACTGCAAATACCGCGCCTGGAAAACAGTACGAAAAAAAAGCATCGATAAATATTGATGATAGCGTCCACAAACAACTTTTTTTCTACCAATCCATACAAAACATCAAATGTCGTTCCGTGGCTGGGTAGTATAGCTCAGTCATCTATATACACATTCTTTTACCTTTATTCCACGGGCAATTCTTTGCTGAATTTGCCAAGATTAAATACACACCTTCTTGGACAGCTAGAAATTTAAAAAATTCCAGACTCATTGATTTGACATATTTCACATCGAAAGCGACACCTAAGTTTTCGAAAAAATGTCTAGACAAATCTTTCGAGTGTGTGAAAATTGAAGATATAGAAAAATTTAAATCGAAACGGCATCGTTTCAATATGAAATTTTTGTTACGTGCGGAACGTAAATTTCAACAATAAAAAAAATGAATTATTTCGTTTGGGTTCAGAATTTTGTTGAATTTTCAGGAAAATTTACGTTCTCCGCGGTAACGATTCGATCTCGAAAAATCTAGGTCGTCTCTTGATCGTCGTAGTAAGGGAATCCGTCTTTTTGATACGGATTCCCTTCGCGTTCGTATAAAACGTCCTGTATATTCAACGTATTTGTGTTACGAGTGCGTTCCGCGGTCGGACATTTCAGAAATTTTCAGAGCACCGCGGTATTGACCGAGAGAATGGATAGCCATCGATCACACACAGAATATGTATATAGAGGGTGTGTGGCTTGTTATCACTGTAAACTTGAATCGAGGATCGAATTGTTAGTGAAAAAGTTTTATTCTGCTTCGCGATCCGCCCGCACGCTGATGACTTATTGATTTTAATTAAATCCGTCGAAAGTATGTTATTTCACGTGCCGACTGTGAAAATTATTTGGAATTCGGCAAAACTGTGTAGAGCCCACCTTTGCGAGTACCGAATTTCCAGTTTTCATTATTCGGGCTCCAATTTGTTTCTTTTTTTTATTTATAATTTGGTCCTGGGAGCAGCTCGGAACGCGACCCAATTTCCACGAATTACGCGCGTTTTTTCGACTTAATTTCATGCTCCCAAGAGCCGTCCAGTTTACTGGCCGAAAGGAAAAGGGCGTCCTCTCTTCCAAGCCAAACTTCCAACTCATTATTAAGACTGAGATTATTAGGTCTTCAAGGTGAGTCTACAGAGCTAACCATCAGCGAGGGACACCCTCTACATAAACATATATATATAGCCAGAGTGAAAGCATTGATTGATCGGTGCCAAACACCAAAGCATTGTCTCTCGTTTCATCGCTTCGCGTTCACAACAAGAGCGGAGATACGTTTTATTTGTGTTCCTTTTTATTTTTTTTGTTTGCACTACTTCATTCAACCATAATCCAATCTTGCCGTATTTTTTTGCACGTATTCTCGTTCGCTAATAAAGCTCTACGATGATTCGCAAAAGAGTTTGTCATCGATGTTTTTGACATGGAGAAGTAACGATCCTCTCGGGCTGCTCGAGGGGGTGGATCGTTAACTCGCGACCTCGTGCTTCGACCCTTCTTTCCCACCCTGGCTCGTTCCCCCTTCACCTTGATATCTATTTCGCAGCGGCCAAATTGATAACGCCGAAAAGAAAATATCTCTTTGTCCGATAATTCGCTGTCACGCGATATTTCATTGCAAACATATTTTTTTCCATACAAACTCGTCGGTTCTAATTTTCCTTAATAACATTCTACCCTTTTCAAATATTTTTTGTAATTATTCTGCTGCTGTCGACCCTCGGGACTCGACGCTTCGTCACAACATTCAAGTTATTTAGCATTGGCAAACAAACGCAATCACAACGCGTTCATATTCGTACTCGTGAAATTTCAGTTCCGTCGTCACTATCATCTATCTCTTTACGTACTTTTCACTAATCCGGTAAAAGTGCTAATGTCATCAATCAATTTCCAACAATCGTTTATTTATCGAGACTCGTCACAGGCTTTATGTTTAAACTCTTGATTATTGCTACCATACCATGCGTTTGATTTCGACGTTCGATTACGATGATGGTAAAATTATCGAGTTTGACAGAATCGTTCAAAATTTATTGAACTTTGGATGAGGTCATGGTTGATTGACTGCTGGGAACCTATCATACTTGATTCCCAAGTTCATTGATTATACCGAACTATGATGGAAGCACTCCAGACACCACCCAACATATGAATCGAGACTTTATCGTTTATTTTTACGACACGTTCTTTGCGCCCACTTGAATTTTTGTATTTTTATCGTTTTCCTTTCGGAATATGGGAGAGAATGAATTTTTCGGTATTCAACAGCATTCGATGCTATTTAGGTGAATAAAAATATTCATGAGGGCGGTTATTATGCTTGAAGGAATCTCAAATACCATTTACAAATCGTGCTTTTTAAATCAATTATTATCATTTATTCGCAGCGCATATATATCCCATGTAAAATGCAGTTTTATGAATTCTGGGTGATTGGTAGTGAGCTCACGTATGTCGAACATTACGAGGCTTGCATGGAACGCGATCGTCTGGGAATCGAAATGATTTTCGACCCCCATATACAATACCCCTCATTTCTTCTTTCTCTTCCACACTCCCACGTCTCGTTTTTTTCTATTCATTTTTTCCTCAAATCTTGTGTACGTGTTCGTAGAGCAAGAAAACAGAGATTGATGGCCGATCGTGACGAGGTCCTTGAATGAGGAAGAACCTCAAGGGGGAAAAATATAATCGTTTGCTCTCACATGTGGCGAATCAAAAGGTGCCAATTGAGTGACCAAAGTGACTGTGCGACTGAACAAATTATGCCGATAGAGTCACATTTGCTCTCATAGCTTGTTTGGGCAGAAAACTGCTTGTGCAGAGACATCGGCCTTCCTATAGATTCATAAAATATCTTTCAACTCAGCCAATTTGAATGGATTTACTCAGATCAAGAGAAATCGTAATTACTACGATAATTGCATATCTCGCGATACATCCTCGTATTATCCATACGAAAAGATATTGCTCTGTTGCATAGAAAATTAATTGGTTTTTCATCCATTACTTACGTACTCGTCCAACAGAATCTCTTGATAAATTCATTAATTTTCATTCTGCGAAAGGCAATTAGTGATAACGAACGGTATGTAAAGTATTCATTCGTGTGGCAATGCAACTTATAATGAAATGTAACGAATCCAGTTTGCACATTCATTGGTCTTTTGTATCGAAAGTATCCTCCAATTATTAATCAGCAGTTCCGTGTGTCGATAAGTATTGACCAACGTTTTGGAATTTTTCCCAACTTTCTCTGAAATATAATGGAAATTATTTGAACTTGAGAATGAAACCAAAAGCATCAAGTGTCCTGGTCCATAGCAGATTGAGCCAATTCCGCGAGATGAAAATGGGCGCAAATCTATGGAAGGAAAAGCAATGGGAATTTTTTTCTTTTTCTATCTCGTTCTTTCTCGATTTACACGCGATTTCTCGTTCAGCCGACGTACGTTTTTCCATTTCTCGAATTACCTCCTCGATCATCAAAGCCCTCGATAGTTCGATTAATTTGCTCCGTTTGTCATATCGAGTTTGCAGCAATTATCGTTAAAAGGGAATTCTCCCGATATTATTATCGGTCAATTCTCAACAGCGAACGTTAACAAAGAGGATTTTGATGAAAATCGTCCATGAACTGACGTCGTTATAGAATAGGCTTGTTCTATCCATTTTTGCGCGCTTAATTTGACACCGATAATAATAGAGCCATTGGAGATTAGAGGAGCACACGAGTCGTACACACTTCGTACAAGCGATAAATCGATCACGCGTTTACTGGACAACATCATTAGGTCGCCACACATTTCCGCAGAGTGTCTCATCGACCCTCCATTCTTCGTCGCGTTTATCATTAATTTTCAATTCTAATGCTCTAATGATAATAATGCAGCTCGCAGTTCCTCTCATTAATGACAACGATGAATAATATATAATAATACTAATAATTAATACAATAACAACAAACAATCGAACTTTGTGCTACATTGTCGACCAATACCAGTGAAAAGAAAAGAGGAAATAATACAACCAACACGAGATGAGTAACTCTGGTGCTATTCCCCTCATCCTCGCTAAGAAAGGTCAAATTATCGAAGGCAAGTATTTCTTTTTAATACAATCTTCCATTCTGTATATTAACTCGGCGCGTGCATACTATATTTTCGAGTGCAGGCGGCATGTGTACTGGGTCTTTTAGGGAACAGTCGGGTTTCCAAATTTTTTGAGCTTCCCAAAAAACTGAATAAATTCTCGGTCACTAATTGTAGCGTATGCTATATAATCCAGCAGCTGTCTAATTCGAAAATGCAGAACCGTTGTTAATAATAATTGGAAAATCATCTGAAAACCGCGAAAAAATGGGATTTTGTTATTTTTATTGTTCCTTTTAAAGACCCAGAATACACACACGCCGGATTAAAAATATAATACATGTCATCGAGCCTCATACCGTCAAAAGGATTTGACACTTTGAACCAACAATGTTCCATAGAATTTGCCATAAATATTTCACACAAGTAAAAACACGTGATACCTCAATTGCGCGTCACGTATCCCGGGAAATGGCAAATTACGTATGTCGTAACGTTCGTGAGGGCTGTCAGCTGTTAGCGTGTTCAACTGTTAGATTTCGGTTCCCTCTGTTGAACCCCCCGGGTTTGACGTGAATTTTTTTGTTTGCCTTTTAGTATCGAAAGACACTAGTGGATGACGAATCAGGCAGTGATAACTTGAGAACATCGAGAAATAAAATGATAACATAGTGAGGAAAATTAACGCTTTGACTCCCGAAATTATTCCACCATGAAACTTCATAATCTTTTCTGATTAAAAAAAAGTTTCTTGCCTAAAAAATCAAAATAGCCATTATCTCGCATCAATCACATATTTAACAAAGCACTTGTTTGACTGGAGAAGCTTCTTGAAAATATTAATTCTAATTATTCATAAAATGATTTTTAGCTTTAAGGAATTGATGTAATTTTAAAACGTAGAAGATTTCGTTGTTTTGACGAATTTACAATTTTTCTTACATAAATATTATGTCTGCATGTGTGCCAATGAAATTGACTGGATTGCGGAGGTTAAAACGAAGGCATGATTGATCGAGGAGATCATTTTGTACCTTTTGGTCGTTACACGACAGAGTGGATATGAGTGAGGGTATCATCATCCTTATACAATTTTGCCTGTGTCTTTTCCTTCGAGGTTCAATCTTCTCGTGCCTTATGTATATCGAATAAGCGTGAACGAGAATCCGATCTCGGGAGGCTAGCTTTGACGAGATTTTTCGTATACGTAATTTGAAAAGGGCGAGGGCCGCGCCCGGAGCTTTTCCGCCTACCATCAATCTTCGTATTAGACTTGAACGTGCTCAAGTTTTCAACAACGAATCCAAATCATTACTACCGAGTACGAATAGTTTCCTCTCGTTTAGCCTTCTCGCCAGCAGATCGCGCAGACATTCCCAATCCCCATACTTCTGTATATATGTCTATTCATTCGACACCATGTACGAGACGTTCTATTTACAATTTAAACAAGTTTCAGCCGGCGAAGCATTTTTCAACGCCGAGTCAAATAATATGACAGGAAAAACACTCGCCATTTTTGTCCACAAAGCATGCACGTACAAGGTCATAAGATCGAAAGTCTCCAATAATCATATCGCCGTTCGTGACTTCCTCCGTAATTATGTTTTCCTGGGAACAGCTGTGGCTGTAAAGACGGGAAACAGTCTCTCCGTAATGGAACGTATAAATTTGCATGCTATTTTTTTTTCATACAGATGAAACTTTGAAGCTAGGGAAGAAAATATATTTCAAACGGATTTGAACAACTTTATAGTAATGCATTAAAGTGAAGATTTCAAAGTGTACAGTTTTTCTTGCTTACGGTATAGTGCCTTGATTGTCAGCAAGGCGCAACATTTCTTGTGAGCTTAGCAGTCCGGAGAAAAAAAATGTACTCGAAGGAGGAAGATGGCACGTTTTTATCTCGTAAAACGTATAAACGACGTTAAGCTGGCGAGGAACATAAATAGGAATGTTTGAATCGCGTTTCATGAAAAACTGGGGTACATGGAGCATCGGAAATGATGAATTTTCACAGGTTTTGAAAATGATCTTTGAAGGATTTTCTTGGCCAGCATGAAATGTGCCGTCTCGAGTAAGTAGAAGAACAAAAGAGATAGCGAAACTAAAGAGAAATTCAGGGAGAAATGAGATGAGCAAGGTAGAGATTAAATGGATATCAACTTTCCCATCCCTTATTTGGGTTGCCATGCATTCACTCGACAATCATCCCTTGCAATTATCTAGCTAACCCTTACAACTAAATTCTCCCTCGTTTAGTTGATCATTCCTCCTAAATTGTCTCTTCCGAGCTGAGAGCTGTGCGAAAATTCAGAGATCCACGATTTTACACTATAGATTCTGGTCCTTCTTTCTCTTCTGCCTGTTCTTCTTGTCGGTCTCTGCGCTTCATATATCTCCCTCTCTCTCTCTTTCTTCTCTTTTTCTATCTGTGGCCGCTGTGGCTATTTCAACAATTCGTCGAGCTGGATAATCAATTCAGTTTCACTCGAATGAATAAATCAACTGTACTCAACATCCGGAAACGGAGACTTTCTTGGCGGGTAACGGCCCGCGCGGTTTCATCTCGTGCTATCTCGTTATTCTCCTTTCTTCCGGTCTACAGGTATTTATTCAATACATATATACGGCCCCATCTATCTCCGCACTACCTTGATACATCGTCTGAATTACAAATGTGATAATTCCAAGAAAAATTGTATTGTGACCCGAGTTTCATTCGCCAAATCATTTTTCACGTATTTCCTTGCACTTTGCTACGAAAACTGTCAAACTCTCTTGGTAATTGCAAATCTATTTATTAAAAAAAAATAATAATTCCATGACGATTTTTTTCCGGAATTTATTCCGAAACCTTCAACTTCGAAATTGAAACAATTTTGTTGAACCTGCGGAGAACGTAGCCCGGAAACTCAAGTAGTTTATTCCGTACTGTTTATTTCATGAGCTCGAGACTTTACGATCCACGTTATAGCATTTAGACTGAGAACATCCTGAACGTGTAAAGGTCCATGTATACGAGTTTAGTTCAAGCGACACGACGTATCGCATCCTGACAACGAAAAGGGCTTGACCCTGACGTTCCAACACGCCTACTTTCGAGGATTGTTCTGTTACGTCGGGGACGTAACGATACATCGCTTTCGGAAACGGCCAAGCTCCATTCGATACATTCTGAGGGAGCCCATTATTTAAAATTCTTTAGGAAGTCAATCGTATAAGAATTCTTCAGATTCTTTAGATCGGGCTTTCTTCGCGTTTGCGAATTTACTGCTCCAGAAAAAACCTCCCAAGTCTTTACGCGATGATCCTCTTCCTTCGTTGGCTCGAAATTATTTCACGCCTTTTACCTACTCGGCATTATTCACCATTTTCGAGGGACATCTTGAACGAACGGTTAACTTGTTTTTTATTGCAAGAAATACTGGTACTTGGTGTTAGAATTGGTGAGTCAATGAATCACTCTCGAATAAAATTGAAGTTGGAGTCTTTGAGCTTGATTAAACAGTCGAACGCCATAGGATATTTCGTCTCTATTTTTTTATTATTTTCTTCACTTCTACCATTTTAGTCACTCGCTACTCGTAAATATTTGCCATTTTTTATTTTCTCGTGCTGCTGTTGGAAAATCCACGAGCTGGAGATAAATCCTTATTTCTTGGAGCTTTTGTATGAGCGAAAATATTTTTCGTCCGCATGTATACAAACCAATGCTTTTCCGATAAATCCTTCCTCGCCTTTAAATCCATGCTGCTCGGTCCTCTCCATCTTTCTTTATTTAAATCTTTTTCCCAACCCCGACCGCTCGTAAATCTTGCATCGCATCAGTTTGCTTTGCGGCACGTGGCAAGTACATTCGAAACAGTCAGGGGAAATGGCTATACTCTCTGAATCCAGAGCAAATATCGTTTACATAAGACTTTCCATTCCGACATAACGGACCTTCGGATATCTCGTTAAATTTTTCAACATATTTGTCACAATTACTCGATACCCATCATTATCTTAATAACGTAATAATCGATTTTTTGTCTCGTCTTTCTCCTCATCGCCTTAACCTAACTTTAACCTGCTACACTACTCCGATCACTTAACCAAGTCTTGGCTTTGCCCGAGGATCTCAATCTTCGGTGAGTGCCGGAGCCATGGACTAACCTCGTCCCCCATTGTCGTACGTGATTATGCTAATGAATTTTCGCGGAATTATACAAAACAGTAGATGAAATGACGGATAGTCAGACGTTGACAAAGTTTGCATGTTAACGGAGCTGATTTATATTTCAATGAGCTCAACCGGCGCGTAAGAAAAAAGAAATGTTCATTACTCTGATACGGAGAATGTATAAGACAGCAGCGCGACTAATTGCTATTCAGTTTTAACGAATAAAAACATGAAATTGCCTCAGTTGATTTTAATCCACGCAGTGACGCAAACTTTTGTGAATAAATTAATCCGGCAGATGAAAAAAGAGACCTTCTCGCAATTAGTTCATTTAGTATCTACTGAATGCAAATTACATTCGCTGCAATAAATATTGAACATTTTTCAGCGTCAACTATCATTCTGGTCCTAATGAACTCGCCGAATATTTATCATCGTATTTTCCGTTCGAGCTGGAATGCAAAATTCATTGGGGCTCGAGACAATCATCACTCAGATTCTACATGGATTTACCCGAACACAGATACACATTTTAGCGATATAGATTATCCTTTTTATTGGCAGAATCTGTAAAGGCCTTCCGGTACCTTTTCCACATCTCTTGCTTCTCCCTCCGCTTTTGGTATCTCTGGCTTTCCTCTATTTTAGAAGCAACATTCTAGAGCAAGTGTTCGGAAAGCGAACGGAGTTAGAGTCTCGTGGGAGATTCCGCGACGATAAAACTATAAACGATATTGCACCCGCTGGCTCCAGGCGACTCTGAGTTATACCGTACTTTAAGGGTCATGTTCGATACACTCTCCTTACTGCTGTAGAATGTCTCCTGTATTATTTTTGTTGTTTTTTTTTTTTTCTGTATTTTTCTTCATGAGCTCGGATCATATTGTATACCTCTCTGTTTAAACTTGTATGATCTTCGTAGAGAGGTAAGATGAGAGGATCGTTCCTTCGACAATGCGAAAACCTTCTATTTTCTCTGGAAACGTACATTTTGCTCTTCCTCTTGCTTTCCCCTTCCTAATAACTACGTCAACTCGAGGTCCCATGAGGGAAACCCTCATCCGGGAAATAAGACCCTGGTGCATTGTTTCTCGAGTCTCCTGCCTCCTTCGAGTCTTTGCCCAATGAGGAGAACGATCAGACACGTGTCCTTATTCGACCTTTTCATGGGATCCATTTTATCCCCGAGCCTAATGAAACGCGAACAATGGTTTTTGGACTTGGTTGAGATATAATTGTGGAGGCTAACCCTCGCATTATTTGCACATCAATCTCAAGTCGGCACGGACACATTTCATTTTTATTTTCCTTTATTTCAGATTTTTCTGCCTTTTTTTTCCTGCAAGAGTTCTGGTCGGAATAATTTCGTTTACTCGCGCATATCCGCACCATCAAATGTCACACTTTTCTCTTTTCCTCGCGGCCAACTTGCTGCGCGAAACCTTCATTAACATATTTATCAGATCGATCAGCATATTCAGGGCTTCATTTGCAATTTCAACGGAATCACCACCCCCGTGGCTTAATTCATTTTCCAACTTTTTATCAAGTTTACCCTTGTCGTTCGTTCGTCTACTGTTCCAAACTCTTTCCCCATTTTCTCGTATATTCATACACCGCGATTTGTATCTGCAACCTTTTGTGACGACTACATTTTACGTACAGAGCTCCGATCCATTGACCCGATCAGCCCAAGATTATCTGTTTTTGGAAAAGCTTTTTCAACTATTTGTGTATGGAATTCATCGATATACAACGTCGATTTTTGTTTTGTTTTACTAGCAACTCTAGAAAATATAGAAATTCTACCAACGCCAAGGCAAAGTGGTGAAGAAATTATTTCCCTGACAAATTTTTATCGTGGGAACTAATCGTGTTCATGGAAATTTCAAATATTGGCGAAATACATTTTCTACCGTGGAATGTATGGGATTTCGCAAAACTGTGAAACAAAGACGTTATTGTTCTTTCACTAACTTTTTCATGGCCGCGACGGTTTTATGTACAATGGCGGGGGCTTTTCGTGAGACTTTGACTTTGGAATATCCTCCTGCTGTATTTTGTAGAAAACAGCTAGAGGACTTCTCGAATTCTCGAGCCACCATTTCGATTGTGCAAAGAATAAAACAAGTATGCAAAATTTGTTTTTATTCTTCAATTCTATCAGCTGAGCCAAAAGTTTCTTACTCAATTGTCTCACACTTCGAACTTGAGTTTTTGAGAAAGTGTTAGAGGAATATAAATTGAAGGGATTGTTTTTCTTTTGGGTGTACAACATGTTTTTTCCTTCACGACGTTGCCACTCGACAGGAGCAAGACGTAACCATAGGACTCATCGATCATTCTATTCTCCCTTCTATAGTAGTTTTCGATATGTGCACAGGAAAGTGCGAGTGACTTTGCGATGTCCAATAAGACATGATCGAGTCAACCATCACATCATCACATGTTTTCACTCGAATTGGCAATCTCTCTCTCGTCAGTTGATCAATCAACGACAATCCCGATTTGTGAGGAGAGGACCGATGGTGGTTATTATTTTGATTATTTGGCCGATGACTGTGTATAACACAAGTTTGACTTGCGGTGCGGAGAAAATAAAGTTTGACTCGGAATGGCGGCAGAACAATTAGCACTTTAGCGTTGGATTCGATGAACGCGCATCTGTTCTGCTTGAAAAAGTTTTGCGAGCACGCGTTCGAACGATATTAATCGAAATATTCGCCGAAACGTACGTTCGATTCGATAATTGAAACGCGTTGATTTGCGAGCCTCGTGACTGCTGGTTCCGTCGCTATAATATTGAGTAAGCCGGGAGCGAGGAACACGCGAGGATAAGAGGAAAAGAGTGAGGTTTCTCGTTACTCCGCATTTCCGGCGGTATATACACGTGACCGAAGAAGTTGAAAAGCTGGCGTGGTCCAGAAGCTCGGAAATGAGCTACGCCACGGTGACGAGAGAGACTTTCGGTGAAAACCACGAATATTAACGGCTACCACCATTAAGGCACAAACCAGAGTCTGAAAGGTCGTGTGAGAGCACTTTGAGCTTTGCTTAACGAAAAAAAAGAGTCAACTTCACAGACGCGAGTATGGGTTCAAGTGGCTGAGCAGTCGCATGTGTGTACACCCTTTGCAAAATAATGCAAAGTCACTTTAAACCCCCCACCCTCGTTATTTCAACATATATCTGTGTTTTTCTCCTCGTTTCCTCTCTGCTTTATTTTTTCTCTTGTTTTCCCACCGACTCCCTTATAGACCTAACCCTTTTAGAGCGAAAACTCAGGTGTACACTTTTCTCTCTCACTCTTCTCGTCTCTACGGGTAATAAGTAGGCATGTACACCTTTCATCGGTATACGCCAACCCTGTCACGACTTTTCGTGTTTTCTGGATGTCGTATAACCTACAACAACATCCCTCTCCCGTTCTCACTCTCTCGATTTTTATACGCAGCGCGTTATTGTGACATTTTTGCCTCGTTATAATGTCAGCGAAAATTCGACGCTTCGATACGATGTGACGTTTTTGCTCGCTGTCCAAATTCCAGAGCGAATGTTTCACAGCTTTCACCTGCATGTACTCACTCGATTATTAATTTGGTGCTTTGATTATTTCGTACAATCGCCGAGCCGAATTTTATCACACGAATGAGCCTCATTGACGCGGCAAGTGGATTTACTTTTTTTTTGTTAAAATTTTTATTTTTTCTCTACTCGGCTCTTTAGACTGTGATCTCAATCAAAGCTGATTTCCTTCCTGTCTAGGATTGCACTCCTCTCGAAGCAGCATCCTTAATTATGTTCGTGCCTCTGGTCCTTTCCCACATCTCTGCAGTTTCTCTCAAATCAAACTTTTCCATGCAACCTTTTTCCCTCCCTCTCGCTCAATCTTCGTTATTCTCGACACACGTAATCTCCCGTAAGCCAGTCGTGCT
Organism: Campopleginae sp. 14b; assembly: GCA_030522525.1. Lineage (NCBI taxonomy): Eukaryota > Metazoa > Arthropoda > Insecta > Hymenoptera > Ichneumonidae > Campopleginae sp. 14b. The sequence continues at coordinate 29,760 of JAPYYS010001173.1, forward strand.
CACTCTCCCGTTCTTTTTAACCCCTTTCATTCCTCCTTTTGTTTCCTGACCCAGAGAGTTCCACGAGCAATAACAAGGAAATCCGTGATAATATAATGAGAACGCGGTGAATGTTTCAAGTGTCACTCGTCTTCATCCACAAATTTTCCTATTTTTCATTTTTTTTATGCCGCCACACCGAGCAGACGAATTTTTCCTTCGTCTGTTCAATTCGTTTTTGCCAACCGGGGGAAAATCTCTCGCGGCTGAGTTGCAATCATTACTGCTGCCTCTGCTCTCGTCGGCACGATTGTTCTCTGCCATGCTTTCTGCTTTTAGACGCAGATAACAACGAGTACCAACACAAAAACAAAACCACAACAAAAGTTAGGCAAAAGCCGACTTTATCCGATTTGGAAATGTTGCCTGGTACTAAGTTTTAAGCATATACCTCATGGTTTACATATACACTGACTCTTTGGAAGGGGATTTCTTCGTGTACTTTTGCATCGTGTTCCTCTCACAGGCCCTAAAATAAGGATACAGCTTTCCTCTCAGTCTCCTCGGAGATTGTCGTTTCCTTTTTTTTTTCTATAAATTCTTCAAAACATCTCCAGAAACTTTAAAAATTTTCACTGAAACGTAAACGTTTCGTGCTGAATCTGAACGAATCTCATTCCGTATTTTATTACACAAAGTGTCCCAAATATGATTGATTGAAAAATAAAAATTACACGAAGTCGTGTGAATATGCATTCACTGTCCGTCGTCTCTCAACTCATCTAACGAATCCAAGGTGATCTATACCGGTCGCCCGTGCCTCATCAGACGAATAGCTAATATTTTAAGAAAATCAAAAGATTATCATTAATTGTTATTGAGCGGTAAGAGAACAACGTGCAGCATTTTTATTCTTCTTCAATAAATTGCAAGTCTCTCTGATAAAACGTTGAGCAGGATTTCTCCTGACGACCGATAAATCGCCTCTAATATCTCTTGGGATATTTTTTTTAACGTTCCTCAGAGTATGATAATTCCGGCGAGACTCAGTATGAGCCACGGTTATTTCCCACCTCGTAGTTAACGAAAAGAATCGAAAGAAAAATGTGACGACGATAATTTTTTTTTAAATTTCATTTCGTTGTTTTTCAGCGATGGAAATTTCAGCAGCATCCGTCACCTCGTTGAATTTTCATACTCTGCCAATGGTTTCAATCGTATTTTCGAACAAAAACTTCGAACAATTATTCAACAAAAAGGATCGACTGTTTCGTTTTCCCATACGTGTCCAGCGATGATCGTCACAGTATTCGCTAACGAGAGCGCAAAGTTATCGTTACTAACTTTTGCTTCCCCGTCGGATTAATGGTAACTTTACGGTATGCTACGTGCATCCTATTTCGAATGAAACGTATTGGCTGCCTCGATGGAATGAAATTCAATGAATTCAATGAATTAACGGTGCTCGTGGCGAAAGATTTACAATTCGAAGCAATCAACTGAAATGAAAACTTGGTCCATTTTCTAAAAAGCTTCACGTTCATGTTGTTCTCGACGTGGGAACAGTCCAGCAGAGTTTAATCCTTGACGGTTCAATTTCGCAGGATTTCCGATACGCCATACTCTGAAGGAACAATCCGTGTAATTGACACAACCAATATTTCTCTCGTTTCCATGATTGGAAACTCTTCCTCGAAACGCGCCAAAGGCAAAAGCTCATTAATTACAAAAGACTATGCCTCTTTAAAACATCTCGGAAAATGAGGGCGTTGAGGATTTTCTAGGCTCGTTTAAACCCTTCCGAAAATGTTTGCAAAAAATGTTGCAGTCAGGAGCATTCACCCGATCCCTCTTTCGGCCTGTGGTCACGTGATTAATTAAAATTTCCATGCCAAATCTTGTTTAGAGACGGTGTTTGAATTTGTTTTATTTTCGGCTTTTTTTCATTCGTTTTTCTCTCATTCCAACTTCTCTCGACGCAGCTCCTCAAAAACATGCCGAACCAAAACTTTCAACGTTCGCTGCAAGCATAACCGCTAATGCGGCGCTCAAATACTTTTGGCATTTTTCCTCCGTTAAGAATGGAAAACAGTACAATAATTACGAAAGAAAAAATACAGTCAGTAGGGGAAAATTTTGATGGCAGTTATTTTTAACTAAAAATAAAAAGTCTCGCTGCTTGAAAGTTATAAGGATCGTGGGGATAAAATGAAAAAGGGTTGGAAAAGTTGTCAGTAAATTTTCTATTCGTAAGTGCATTATTTGTGACGAGAATTTTTCTTTCCCTTTTTTTCGCTCGCTTTCTTTTTCACTCCCTCTGATTTTCTATTTTTACGTCAACCTCGTTGACTGAGGGGAAATAATTCATCAAAAGGTCGAACCTTCGCGAAGGGGTCACCGCGCCTCATAATCTCACAACTCTCTCCACGGATAATTGTTGTTATTTTTTTTCCCCCGCCAGTTAATCTCTCTCTATGTGTCTAGCGTTATTATCTCCTCTGGAATTTCATAATACGCCCCCATCCCTCCCCCATCTCGGTCTCTCCGTTCTTCCTCGCTCTCCATCGGGGGGATGAAAAAGATCGATTACTGCTCCTATTTTCGGACGTCCGGTTTTATTTTTTCTCCCATTATTTTTTCACTGGGTTCTCTTCTTCTTCTCTTGTTTCTCTTATTTTGACATACTTGACACTGCCACGTGTCGTTTAGCGAGTACTCATATATTTCTCCTCTCGCCAACCTGTTCATATCTTTTAAGTTGAATCGTTCGTGCTCTATTCTCGGTATAGAAATAAATCGTATTCCATATATTTATTTTCCCAGAGCCCCGGAGTCCCCGATTACCGTTCGATCTATACAAACACTTATCGTTTTCATCGTTCCAGTACTTATAACCGTAAGGGTCGAGGGGCAACCACACGTACTACGTCTTTAATGTAATGGGACGTTCCGGTAAAATCGATAAATTCGTGACAGTCATTTTCGATCGCTCTAACATTTGCTCCTCATTCCGAAACGGTGTGATTCGACGATCATAAATTTATACGCGAAGGAATGGCTGCCGAATTGATTTTATAAATTAATTCAAAATCTTTTCGATCGAATTTGAAAAACGAAAAAGCGTTTTCGACCGGGCGATTAACAAAAACTTTTTGGACTTTTTAAAACGACCCTAATATCTGCTCAGGCGATGTGTAGTATTCGAGAATAATTATTCAAATCTGTCTAGAATAATACCATATTAAATTTTGTTTGCCTTCAAGAACCGGGACAAGGAAATGACAAATGTTTGAAGAAAATCCCAGGGGATGAATTTACCAGGGTCGTCCATTTGGTGCGAAACGTCACATATATATTTGTAGAAATGTATGTGTACGTACCAAGTACACGTATAAAACAGAAATTGCCTCGATTTCGTGCCGTTCGCGGGAGCATCCCTGCGGGAATGTTATACTAGAGAGCACTCAATATCCGGTAACTCACCGACAAATATGCCCTGCGTCTTTAATCGTGCCGTATCGACTGAAAAAATATATATATCTTCACGTCGATATATATATATATATATATATACACCGACCGACATTATTTTCAGCCAATATATAAACGTCACATCCAACAACCTTACTCAAAGATCCTCGTTAAATATTCCAAGGGAAATTTGACTCGAACCGTTTCAATTCTAACTTAATTGATATGTCTCTCACATTTTACAAACTGATCCCATTCATTAATCCTCTATATTTCGTAAAGTGAGCGCGAAGAGAATATTGAAACGATATTGAACAGGAAATAGTTTGCCTGCAAGTCCTTTTTTAGCATTACCATTAGAAAAGTGAGAAACAAGAGGACAATTTTATCAATACGACCAACGAGGTTAATTAAAAACACATTTTTAATGAGGCTCCAATCTTAACTCGAATAAAAAAACGAAATATTGTCCGGTAGTTGTAAACTAGACACATAAGTAGGGATTTTCACCACTGATATTCTCTCCTTTTTATCTTAACTTGCTGTGTTTTTATATACAAATATTGATTTTTTCATAAAAATCCAGGATTATTCGAGTTCGGGAAATTTTCGCCTCCAGTAAGACACTCGCATTATTTATTTGTTTAACGATGGCCAAATATGTTGCTCCGTTGTGAATATAGTATGTTGGGTCGTCGTGTAGTCACTGCAGCCTCATAATAAGCAACTTGCTTGAAATAATAACAAAATAAATGGTTGGGCCGAGCTGTTGCGGAGCCTGGAAAAGAAATGATAATTAATCAACCGGTTACAAACTCGAAACATTTCATAACGACGGTGAAATTGCGGTAGTTGAAAATTTGCAGAGCTCTAAAGTTTTTCTTTGAATATATTGCATCAACGTTTATTAAACGAGTAATTTATTTTGTGTTGTTTTTTTTTTTTTTTTTTTTTTTTCATGTCTTGTTGTTATTATTATTATTTCAAGTTCCATTGATGTTATTTTTTGGTAAAGTTTTGAAACAGAAAATTATGAGACAGAGTCCGGTTGATCTAATTTTCTCGGTCAACTTTATCGGCTAAGCATTTTTTTATTTTTGCGCTCCTCGCCGTTATAAAAGGAATGTCCTGGCTGGCTACTGGGCAGAATTCGATGACAGGGATAACGAGCTTGAAGTAATGCCGTTTCTCCGGGAAGTTGTTTTTCTTCCCTCACTATATATCGACGATCATAAACCTCGAGCCCAAATTAATAAAAAGACATCTTAAGAACATAATAAATCAAAGCGAGCTTGACCCAAAACTGAAAACACAGAATTAGTCTCGATGAGAGAGGAAGAAATGATCCTATATGAAACGCTCAAACTCAAGGGCCACCAAACAATCAAATTAGTCTAACATTTCGAACTCACTAAGCTGCGCTCGTGTTCGTTGGCCAAGTAAAAAATTTCAAGTACCAATTACATTCCCGACCTAGATTCCTTGAAAAATTGTATCAAAGGAAAAAGGGAAGGAAAAGAGAGCACGAGGGAAAAAAAAGAGGAGAAACGTGTGTAGGATTGAAAATAATTATATCAGATTCTTCTGGCTCGATTCTCGCCTTGTTCATTAAATGAATTTGCGGCTATCTCTGCCTCCGTATAAGCCTAGACATATAGTATTTCTAGGCCCTTTTCAAGAGTGAATCGATAGAGGCCTCCTCTCTCACTCTCTCTCTCTCCCTCTCTCTCTCTCGTCGCGATGGACGCGTGCACACGAGCGACCTCCGTATACAGACTATTCCGATATTTTATACATCGAAGACCGTGCGATGCACTCGTTAATTGATTTACTACACATCTATACGTCGCTTACGTCAATATAGGTATGCAGCGAATCAAAGTATATATTACAAAATACATAGTGTGCACGAGCTTTCGACGGGGCTTTTTCCATTTTTATTAGAAAATTTAACAAGAGTGAAGGTCCGGAGAGGGCAACGCACGGGTTCAAGTCCACGTACTAAAAAAAATCAGTGTATTAATAAACTCTTTCGCCATTCGTGTAAATACGTGTGGACAGGAGCATACATTCCAATGAAGGCGTAAAAATGCAACGAAAGTGCATTGAATGACGCGTCGTTGAAATAAATCGTGAAACAAAAAACCGCAGCAAAAACTATGTTTCACAGAAAAAAGCAGATTAAGGACCGAGAGTTTTTTGTTTAAAAATACGTGAACAGAAAATTCAAATTTATCCGGTGGGTTTCGTCGTTTCTGAAAAAAAAAAAAGCACTATGAATTCATGGAGCAGAAAATAAACGACTTTTCCTTGTTATTCAGTCTCGTTTTGCTTCTTGCTGCAATGTGTGAGAGCGTTATTTTTTTCATATTGGTTTTTTTTCTTCATATTCATGCTTCTCACACATATGGCGGTAAAGCCGGGCTGCACTTGCATGATATAAAAATTCGAGCTCCTGAGGCCACGCGCGAGCAACAAAAAGTCGCCGAATTTAGAAAAGCTTGATGCTCCATATACATGCATGCAGGCAGCTGAATACGGTTACCCGAAAGACGCACCCGAGCTTTACAGCGTGGGCGGAGACCCTTGGAAAAAATTTCATTTTTCTTCACTTCGCTCGCTCATCCAATAAAGTATTGATTATTTGTGTAGACGTCGACGAATCCCTAGGCTATTTCTCCGTCACTTGCCAACTTCACTATTGCGCGAACGACTTAACAATCTCCGTACGCAATATTCCCTTTTCGCGCCAATTCCTTTAGCGATAAAGAAAAAAAAATGCCATGTCCTTGAGATTCAGACACACTCGCTATCGCGGAGGTGCCGCCTTCTCAAGTTTCGTAATCCATCCGTTATTCCTCAAGGCATTGACACAATTTCCCAAGCAGCCTGTATATGAAAGAATTCCCGTAGATTGTAACGCGTTCTCATAAAACATTTATACGCCCGTGAGGCTTCCCTGCGTCTCGCACTACCTCACCCTTCCCGCGGTTATATATCGCAATTCTCATACCCTCTCGCGTTTGCGATACGAGGCCTCTCCCGCGGCCGTTATCGTGAATATTGCGAGTATTCAACTACCTCTATAGCCACCGTTTGCTACTCGCTGCAGACTTGCTCGTTGCTCAAATAACTTTAACGATAAAAGAAAAAACGAACGCGAATCGAGAATAAAAAAAGAAACTTTGTGCGACTATTCGGGGTAAACGTGATCGTTAACGAGCACAGCTAAAAGTTGCGGATACTGAACATCCTCGTTTTCTAACGAGATCATAAAAAACACGAACTGCACGAGAAACGCATCCGATTCAGCTGTTGGTGAGAAGATCACAGCCCTCTCAGTTTTATCGATCGAGTCGTAAGGTCCACTATCATCCCTTCATCCCTTTAACAGTATTCTCGCAATGTCGCACTTTTTGAATACCAATTAGTACTCCAATGACGTAATTAAACTTTTAAATTGGTATCGACGCAACTTTTCACATCACATCCACGTTTCTCAATTATTTTTCGCATCGTTATTCTAAATCAATCATTTTGGACCTTCACGAAGAATCCTATGCAAAATTAACACATCATTAAATGAAAAATGAATTTCATAGAAATTTTACGAGTTTTGGAAATACGAAATTTACATAGGAAAGGAAATGGAATAGGGAAGGCTTCGATTTCGACGTCCCATTAATTAAGAGATGTAACAAAAGTTATTGTCAACTGGATAAAAAAGGAGAGGCGATGCTTAATTTGACGCGTCATGACGAATAATAGACAAACAGAAGTAACGTTGACGGTTGGCGGCAGCGCGTCAACGCTCACATGGACCATTAATCCGTCGTTTGTCACGTCCGTTCTCGTGCCATCGGAGTGTGAGATGCCTCGCGCTGTGAGGAGGTCAATGTTTCGTTACAACGAAGCGAAAAAGCAGGGAACTCGAAAGTCAATAACAAACATTTCTCTTTTCGTGAAATCGCAACGAAAAACTGTTCTCACTTATTCGTCGCGTAAAGTAGAAAATCCTGTGGTCAATCGTCGTCCAATGTCTTTGACAATGTTTTATAATTTTTTCGAATAATTTCATTTCGAAAAGTCATTGATTGTCAAGTTGTCGCGAATCATTTCGTTTTCCTACATCGCTTAATTGGAAGAGAGAATAAGAAATGAAGGAAAATGCTAAAAAAAAACAGTTTCTCGTTCGGAGAAATAACGAGGCTACTGGCCCGCCACAACGTCGGGTTTTTAGACTTTTTCCTGACGTTCGTCTTCGAAGGCGAACAGAAAAATAACTTGAAATTACCTCACGTTGAATCTTCGTTTCTATAGTCAGCACAACCTGTTGCTTCTTGTTTTTTTTTTCTTCTCTTGACACACGTAAACCCAATTTATTGTCACCGCGTGCAGCTCATCGATTTTTCTCGACCTTGCAGTCAAGCGTACATCAGAAATTATTGTGGATAGCGTACGTCTAGCTATGCAAAATAATATAGTTCATCGAGGATGGTATTACGTGTGAGAACGTGAGTGCATAGATATATATGTAAATCAAACCTCATATTGCTTCATTGCCGGAGGAGGGAAGAGACATTGCTGACAACACGCCGTCACCACTCTGTTGTTCTCGCGAATGTAATCGACATTCGAACACTTCCAAACGTACGTATATTTCTGTTACGCGAATGCCCTTCGTCACCTATTCAAATTTATTATATATTCTTTACCCATCCAAAGAGAAGACCTGATAAAATAAAATCTGGATTCATCATGAAGGTCACTTTTTTCCGATCCTGATTCCAATTAATCACGCCCCGGCACGAAGTAACTATCGCCTGTCAATTACCTTGCGACGACACATTAGTTTTAAAAAAGGTCGTAGCCGCGTAATAAAAATCACATGGTAAATCGTAAGGTTTGTGGAAAAAAAAAGAGTAAACTCAGACAGTTATGTTGAATAATTTTGCTTGCTGTACGAGATAGTCTAATTTTCATGCATCCGTTCGGACTTTTAACGTATTTTTCCATCATGCCGTTACGGCGAGTGATGCATGCAAATATTGCAGTTATGGTCTCGATGCTTGCTCAGGAGAATTCTCGAATGCTTTAAACCGATTATCGAGCAATATCCGGTTCGGAAGTTCGGTAGCTCCGTCCGAATGGGCAAAATTCAGCCAATCGCAACATCGTTCGATCTCTTATACCCCACGTGACTATGTGGGCGTAACTCCCTCGCCCATGTCGGTTCGATACTTACCTATGTGTCACGCTTCACCTGTATGAAAACTATGTCACCAAAATTCTATTCCGTTCCACCTGTGCATGCCTCTCCACCCCTCGACGGTCCATCAGGCTCTCCAACGATGTAACCAAAAGCTTTCACATCTTTTATTGCAAATAAATAAAAAAAACCAATCTACGTAAACACTGGTACAATCGTGATCGTCCTATATCTCAGTCTCCACATCTATTTTCGTCGTGCGGTTCGTTCTTGTTGTAGAGAAAAAAATTCTGGTCATGATATGAAATATTCGAAACGAAAAAACAGTTTTGCATAACCAGGCTGAAACTTTTCATGTCAAAAGGCCAAAAATATTTAATCTCAAGTGCATTTTTCGAGAACGGTTTTGTCACTGAGATTTTGTATCGTTCGCTTGGAATTTTTTCTAATCAAATTGACGCGAGTAGTCCAGAAAATATTGACTAAATAACCCGGCAAGCTTCGCGTAGGTTTTTGTTTCCTATTTTTTTTTTTTTATGAAAAATAGGGACGGAAATTGAGAAGAGAGAAAAAAAAGTATGAGCTGTTTTTCCCTGCGAGGTAGCATTAAGATTTATACACAATTCTTTGCAAACTTTGAATACACGTCGATCGCGGAAAGAGTCCTTTCAGGGCACACTGCATTGAGCACGAATCCTTTTGAAAGTGATGAAAAGAGGCAGAGAGGACGGAGAAAGAATGAAAACGGGGGGGGGGGGGAAAGATGGACGTTTGCTCACTGAGGAAATCGCATGGTCGTAAAGTCGTATTCACGGAGGTCAAATCACGAGGGGGCGATATTTTTATCGACACTGTAGTGCGATTCGTATAAAAGTAACATTATTCTGAAAAAAATATACACAATGCTTGTTTGGATTTACACAATGAATATTATGCTTGTGTATTTCGGAGGTTCAACCGGAACGATCCATACGCGGTGAACCACAGAAAAATAGATTTCCATGAAAAATGCGAGGGTTAGTGGCGAAAAAACGCTCATGCTATATCTGCCTCATATTCGTGGTTTCACTTTTCATTTGAAAAAGCTCCTCGAGAGATAGTTTGTCTCCTTCAACCTCGACCAACGGCTATTTTTTGCCAACGCAGAGAGAGTATTAATTCACCACTAGCTCGTTTCCACGAGCTTTTCACCCCCTGTAGAGGTCGTTCCTGCGAGCATCTCGGTGCGTGGATTTTCGTTAAAATTGCGTGACCTCACCCAATTTTTCCATAAGAGAAAATATCCGTGGAAAGGATATATTGCTGGTTATTCGACGTTGATTTGTTGCTCAGTGGGTCCAGGTACTTTCGACTCGGACAACCATACGGTATGGAAAACATCGTGGGCTATGTTGAGAATTTAGTACAAGCTCTTCCACATGGAGAATTTTTGAATTAACTCTCATCGCTGTCTCTTCAGGGAAACGGATATATATTTTCAATATCGCCAATAATAATAGATCAAGCAATCGTAGTTCACGTAATAACTGCATGATTTGTGTGTTGAGTTACGATTTGTTTGGAGTGCGAAAAATTGTATCTCTGGGAAGGAAATTTTATTTGTTTTTTGTTTTCATGGGGATACCGTTCTCAGTCGAAAAACGTCGATCCTCCAGTAAATTGCAACAAGTACTCGTATGAAGTATGTGTTGTAAATTTTTCCCTGCAGCAAAGTTGCTCCTCATTTGTCACGCTTTTTGTTACTCCCCTTTAACTTCTTTCCTTTTTTGTTCCTCCTTTTCTCTCTCCCTCTCTCTCTCTCTCTCTCTCTCTCTCTCTCTCTCTCTCTCTCTCTCTCTCTAGTCAGTTGTGCTCTCGTGGTTCAAACCTCTAACTGATGATACAACGCCCTCTCAACGGAGCTTCAGTTCCCTCAAGATATAGAGAAGAGAATAAGGGACTATCTGGGAGTACTTACGGTTGTCAAGGGCCATGGGCATAAAAACAGTCAAAGGGGTTGAGAAACGTTGAGCAAAAGGAGGAGATGGAGAGAGGGAGAGAGGGAAGTAACATACACAGTGAGGCCAAGAAAAGATGGCAGGAAAAAAGCCAAGGAGGGATGAAAAAACTCCGCGGTGATTCCGATGTTTAGCCCAGAGGACACTGCTCGTTAGTCCTTCTGTTTTTCCTTTCGTCTAACTCGTCATTCCGACTGAGTAGGATACCTTTTTTTTTCCCTATCCTACACGATTTTTTTTCATTTTTTGAAAGCCTTTTTCTATTTTAAAACATCTCGAGCCCTTGACGACAAGAAAATTAAACGTATTGTTCGTTTTTTTTCAAACGATAGTGATTTTAATTTTGTATCCTATCGTGACGCTTCATGTACATCACATTTCAATCTCCTACTTTCTCTCTATCACTCTTAGGCCTATTTTTCGCATTCGACGTAAAAAAGCTACTAACTAGAACGAATAAAACTTTGGGGCGTTTCGCGACGATGAAAATGATAAGAAACGACCACTGAGGGGACAATTATTTCGGGTTTTAAGGAACCACATGATGAAGCATTATGATAACACGTTAAGCAGTAAAAAGCTCGATAACAATTTTTTTCTTAACCGCGCTTAATTGAATTTACGAGGCTACAGAGAACTGTGGTTAACTTGAGTTCTCAGCTCTAAGATAAATTTCAATTTATCGAATCAGCGAATATTTAAGTAATCAAGAATAGGTGTAACCCGAGAAATTGCAGTTGGGGACATGCAAGTCCTTCTGGCTTTAAACGATTACACGCCACAGCGAAATGGAGAGAACGTTCGAGTGAGCTCGTTCTATCGATTGTCCAGCATGGCCTCTGTGCAAATTTCTATATTTATCTCTCTCTCTCGGATTTCATACTTCTCGTGAACGAATCTTTCAGGCGAAAATGGTCACTCGAAAACGTGCAAACGTATATGTAACTGCTACGACACCCGGGCATCTTTGCAAATCACTAAAATCCTTTGGCTACCCAGTCGTCTCGTCGCCTCTATAGTTTACCCTGGAAAATCCGTAGATTATGAAAACGGCGTGTTCAGTCGATTGTGAGCCTGTAAAACAATTTAACTCGACGTTTTCTGACCCCGAAAAATTTCCAGCCATGCGTAAGCTACCCTTGACGCGTAAATACGTATAAAACGAAATGAAAAGTGACCAGCTGTTTCGAAATCGTCTATTCTTTTCAACTGAACCGACGAACCCGATAAAATACCCTCTTCCCAATAGCCTATTTTATTCCGCGACTCGATGACAGCTACGATCACTCGAAATTGATTTATTCGTGCTTTGGATTGATCCTAAGTTTAATCGAACCGTAGCTCGATCGCTTCTTCCAAGACGAGCTTGAACTAAGGTTGCCTTTTATCACTCTCAAGTTGATGTAAACGTGCCAAGCAGTGAGCTTGCGATCTTATCATTCATTACCAGTCCTGCTCTCCAACATTATTTATAGAGAAAAAAAACGATGAGCTCGTCGATTGAGAGAAATATTTACTTATCCAAAAAATTCCTAAAATTGAGATCGCACAATGATGTCGAATGATATGAGCTCGAAAAATGACGATTATTCATTAATTCGAATGTGATCCTGTCCCCAAGTAAAAATCTCGAAAATACATGATGAAAAATGCAACCTACGATGGAATTCAAAGATATTGAGTATTTTAGATCTTGATGTAAAAATTTAATTGTCCGATCAATTTCGTAGAGACACCCAAATTCCAAAATTTACATGAGCGTGAAGTTTGCATCGATGCAAACTTCAGACTCATACATTTCCGTGGATTCCAAATAATTTTACAATCCTATGAGATAGTTCAATTAAACGGGTTCGTTCGGGTTGTAACTCCATTGGTATATCGAACAAATGCGCCGAATTATACGAATTCTTTTAAGAGGAACATATACGAGGGAAATATAATTCTCGAATGGGGAATCTGCAGGAAGTTTGTAATATGAAAATAATACTGGCTGTAGCAAAATCTTAATTGAACCGCTTAATATGTAAGTTTATTCGAAGTGTACGTACTTTATGCTCGTCATCCTGTGTCGTTACGCTGGTGGTGCTGCTCTTTCGGACTAACGCTGAACTATCCAGGTCGTGCGGGGAGGCTTTTGCGACCCAGATAGTGAGCAACTTTCGGCGGCTTCAATTCGCCGGGGTTGCGGCAGCGAGAGAGACAGGAACAGAGTCAGAGACAAACGGAGCGGGATTCGCAAATGCGAATTCGTGGATGACAAGGAGGCGAGAAACGAGGATCGCTGGAGTTCTGTCAGAGAGCTCAAGGGAGAGAAACTCCTCGGCCAGGCAAGAAGGGTGGAGCTCCTTGTTACTGTGCAGAGAACCACCAAAACTTTTCAACCCATCATCAAACTTTAACTTCTCCTCCATTCTTTCTCTGCCCCTAGCTCTCTCCCTCTCTCCTCCTCCTTTTTCTTTCCGAGTTAAGCAAGACAATGGGCACAAAATTCCTGTCAAAGTCAAAACAACAATTGTCTCTGGGAGACTAACGTTCGCGTGCTATTTCCAAACTCGCTCCGCCGAGGCGGCGCTGCTGACTACGTTCTTCGAAATTATCGTATATTTTCGACACGAAATATATTTATTATGCGTAAACAAATTGTCGTTCTGGGGTGTAATCCATGAATATTATCCTGGCGACCGGAAAGAGTTGCTCCCTGATGATGCAAATGACAGCTGATTCAGTTTCAACGAATTTTTATCTCTGTCCGTGATTTTTTAATATTACGAAATCTGCACTTTCAGCCACTCATAACTGAAGGATATTTCTGAAAAAATTATAAAAAGCGCTTGATGCCTTTTCTTCATTTTTCTATAAATATGGAACGCCATTTTTCTAAATATGAAATATATAATATATTTCTAAATATAAAATAAAACGACAAACTCACGAGGTTATTTGACACGTGGATCATAAACCCAACGAACTCGAATTTATTTCAACAATTCTTCATTTTCGATATGATCGTGAGACACAGACTATTTTCAAGGCAACGTGGGTCAAAGTAGCTCCGTCCCATTTTAATATCAGTCAAGATAAATGTATAGAAAAATTGGTTCTCTCGTGAACGAAAAAGTTAGGGTCGCTTGAGAATTTGAGAAATTGGAATGAGGTCGAGTGTTGCTGCGATAGCCGATGTTTGCCCCGAGCCCTTGACTTGTCGCTCTTCGTTATAACGACGCAATGATCGGAGAGACAGAACTATACAGAGACATGTGCCACGACGTCACAAACAAAGATATAAAGTGGTCCGACCCTTACGAGTCTGTTTTTTTTTCGAGACAAACTGCTCTATTTTCATGTAGTGCAAAGCAAAAAGCTCGACAGGAATACTCCTCATACTGTAACGCCGTTATTCGAGGTGTGCCTGGTTAGAAAATATGTTAACACGAATAAATCCACTGCAACAAATTTCTCAAATAATTCTTGTTTGCTATTTATCCATAAAATATAATATAAAGCACACACGAGAATAATTAACAATAAAAAGTCCCAGAAACACGAGCAATCACTATGTTTACCAGCCATTGGCGGAATCGGATCAAATTCATGTAATACGAACGAAAAATTCTGTCTAAGAATATTTATATAGAGTCAATAACTTTATCGTCGAATGTTATCGTCACTGACCAGACATTCATACTTAATGGTGTTTTTCCATCCACCTATATCTATAGATATATTATTAGGATTACAGCCCCAACGAGATGAAGGAACAGCCTCGTGTTTTATGATCTAACTAATTCGTGTGTTAGGACTCGACAGATAGTAAGGCTTTGTTAGGATCCTAATATCTGACCATGCTGGTTCAACGTCTGTCTCTCGCGCTTGCTCCTTCGATCTCTTTGTCTCTCACTCCGTATCTGTCTTTCTCTCTCCTCTGCTTTTGCCCTCCTGGGATGCATTCTCTGGACACGGCGAAACCCCATATGAGACCACATATAACGGTGGTGGGTGCTTGTTGGAGGGCTCGAGAGATATACACAGTTACCGAATCTGGAACACGTACCAATTATATCATTATCCGGGTTCTATATGTTTCTGCGAGTAAATACAAAATTTCATATATTCCGAGCCCCGGGCGTAAAAAACATTATACGATGAATACAAAGCGGAAATTTTAACAAAGAGTGGAAAAGGATGACATAAACCGAGAACCCCGAGTTATTTTCCATTTCAAATACATCACGAAAGCTTTACATTATCTACATGCTCTCCATATCGACAAGTTCCATCCACGAGATATATATTGATATTCATCGTAATTAAAAAAAAATCCATTTCGTAAAAACCCGACTAGCTTCGAGCTGGGAATATGAAATCATTTGAAGAATATCCTCGCGTAACTACAACTCTAATGAAATGCATTCAGCTGCTTCGGCCTGCAGAGCATTATTAAATATTATTCTTTCTTTTACAACATTTTGCCATTAAATATTTTGAAAGCATACGATTTTTTCGATCTTCGTACCACGTGCAAACAAGTATAAAAGGCAGTGTTTGAAAACGTCTCGATGCCGAAAAAATGGTTATTTTTACGTAACCATTTGCACATCGAAATAACTACTGGCTTGTGCAATCTCTCCGAATGTCAGAGTTTGTATTTGGAATTCACACACTCTCAATAAGGGATGGAGTATGCAAAGTCCCACGTGATTATGTATCCCACGCATAACCACGTTCATACATCTATTTATTTACTTCGATATACATATACGTGTCTAAACGCTAGGTCTGTAGAACTGCTGCGACTGCAATTAACTCACCATTGAACGATGAGGGTGACGTTTTCGTTGAATTGTTCAGATTATTCGAATATTAGATTGTCCGCCTCTGTGGTGGGACATTGGTCGCGCTGCTTCTCGAACAAAACACCCAAATTTCACGTTCGATTGCTGCACACAGAGATACGGGAGTAAACCGCAACTGGAATTATAAAAAGTCAATAATTTTTCATCATATCACACTTTGATTTCTCGAACCCGATACAATTCTCAGTATCTCGTCATGCTTTCGTGCTGGGGAACATCGTTATTGACAAATATTGTGGTGCATCGACAATTAAATAATAATATAACGAGTACTTTGGAGTTTTTTTTTGCATCATCAATAAACAATCAATTATGAACTCAATTTCACAGAGTTGCAAAAATTTAAGAAAATGAAGAAGAAAAATTTGCTGAACTGTTGTCGCAGCGTTTGATTTTCCTTTACCAGGTCTTTTTCTGATCAATCTCGATTTTTATAGTTAACACGATATTCGTGGGGAAGCGAGGATTCATGGGAGGAGAAATATTATTCAGATTATAAAATTTTGTGTTTTTTTTTTTTTTATGCGCTCCATCTAACCGGGATAAAGTCAGTTCCAATTTATAACACTTGATCTTTTGTGTACTCGCTCTACTATATGCGGAGTATCGCATCTCCGGCCCAACACGCTTAATCCCCTTTTTTATTCTCGTCTTCTCTACCTCCGGTTTTCATGCGCCTTTGTATTGGCAGATTTGAAAAAAAAAAAAAAAAAAAAAAAATCCTCCGTCGGTTTACTCGCTGCTGTGATCCTTCCGAAAAATGCGCAAGGCAAAGCTGCAACGTGGCGTATAAACCACGTCGGTAGTAGTATTATTACGTTTATATACTTTGGGTACACGCCACGTAATACATCGGGAACAGCAACCATAGCGGTCTCTATACACAGAATAAATAGAACAAACACAGCAGCAAGTACGGACGCGCACCGCATCAACCTCGGTACACCGTTGACACATTTATCTCGAAGATTCACAGATCCGCCCTTCTGTGGCTACGAGCGATTAATACGAGGACATTGCCTGCAATATATTCATTTCCTGTCTCGATCTCCCTGCTCGAAAATTTACAGTATTCTCTCAAGAATTAAATATTAAAAAGCCTCTATTTCCATATATCCTCCGAACATTTGTCATGCTCGATGCAAATACTCGAATGACAGGAAAGTTTGGTGCCAAATGGGAATTCGTACTTTTTCAATAAAGTCGATGTTTCTGTCGATTTTAATCATGTCGATCCGCCTCAAAATAGTATTACGAGCTTAACGCTTACAGCTCTGAAGTTAAAAATGAAGCACGCGCATTCGCACTCATTCTTGTCCGAAAAATTGTTTGGAACAAAGCAAAGCAGCACACTAACACACAATTTCGAAATTTTCAGAGGGATATGGAGAAGAAAAGACAAATGTCCATCAAATTTCATATCACCAAATTACAAATGATTACGGGACGACTATCGTTCAGCTGGAATCGAAAACACCTGAATATTTACTTGATACCTGCATCAACGTCAATATCATTAATCACTTTTCGCACGATCTGAATTTGTTTACAGTTACACGATCAATCACACCCCTATGTAATAACGTAGCCGGAAGCATCGATTGCAATTGATGTTGAATTTCCTTAAGTAATCATTAACGGTGTGTGAAGCGTAATTACAAAATATATTATTGAATAATTACACAGTTGGTCGTGCCAGAACGACCTCAAATTAATCCTTTCACAATATTTTGTTTCAAGCGACAAATTGATAAGTGCTTTACTCTAAAAACGCTGCTTTCCCGCACGGAAATTATTAATAACGTCATGCATTATTTAATGAAAAATTACAAGACGTGTAAAACGCATCTTTTTGGCCCTTTGAGAGAGCGAAGTATTCGCATGAATAAATCATGGAGAGCAAAAGAGCTAGAACACAAATCGTTATTTACGCAAGTAATAATGTCCTACCCTTGAATATTCATCCAAAAATTAGACTTTCCGAGACAAAATACTTTTTTTTTTACTTTTTTCTTCGCACCTTTGTCGAACGATGATAAAAATTGAAAGAGGCTCAATTTGACGAGATGATTCAGGGCAAGTTAAAAGGGTCCGTGTAGGGAAAAGTAAATGACTGGTTCGGTTCCAAATGACGAAACAGCTCACAGGATTATTTACCGAATTCCCGGGCTGGAGGTCTGTCGAAACGAATCATGCATTGTAAAAACATACCCGCGGTAGTAATAATGTATATGTAACTAGTAGCTCTTATACATATATCCGACACAGCGTAGCCGACCGTAATATGTACATGTATATAGGGAGCTACGAAATACTGTGAAACGAAAGGGCGAAACGATGAAATGATCACGAGTTCGTAATAATGTGAAATACGCCCTTGTAGCTTTTCGAAGTTTGTATATCTGTGAATATCGAGAGGACAACTATGTGTATAAATGGAAGATCGAGGGAAAAGCGAGAGCATCAGAGATGACGCAGACTCCGCTGTATCGATCCTAAGCGTTCGTAGCGCGCGCACCAGCCACATCAGGGTGAGAGAGGACACGAGAAGAGGGTAAGCACCAAGAGAGCGAGGAGGAATACTTTTTTTTTTTTTTTTTTTTATATATTCAGGGAGGGATGATGAAGAGAGAACGAGGAATGTATCTTAGAATCGGCCAGGCCGCAAGGGACGTGCGATTACTTCTTACGTTGTCTCTTTCTTTTTTGTGTTACGTTTTATTTTATTTTTTATCTTCGATTCTCCTACACCTGCTTCTGCTTTTTCCGTCTTGCTCGACTTCATTCTCTTTCTTACTACGTTTATTCGTATTTCTTTTCGGTCTCCCCTAAGAACAATAGAAAACTTGGCTCAGCTTTTTCTGTCTTTTGTACCTTCTCGATTCATCCCTGAACATCTTGAGTGCAGGCGTAACCTTCTTTCTTCCGTTCTCCCTCTTTCTTTTTTGGCCTTAAAATTTGTATGCACTTTGTTTTCTTCAGCTAAACTGAATGAGCTACTGCGGGCTCGTTTGGTCCTGGGGAGCGGGGCGTGATGAATTAAGGAGTATACTCGCGTCTTATCCTCCGTTATCCTCTCCGTTGCTTATTCCTTCGATTTTATCGCAAGTTGTGTTTCTCTTGACGAAATCCCATAAAACTTACTCTCGTTCTCTCTCCATCCTGCGAAGCTCATCGCTTCGTACTTGCTCGTCTCAAGTGCATGCGATCTTAACTCTCGTTTCCTTCTTAAGCAACGCTCAGTCCTCTATCTCTCTCATTGAGACTTGAAACTCGTTATACTACTTTTTGGAGTTGGGTGGTTAAGAGTTGTAGGAAAGAGTACTTCAGGATCGGCCACGACGCCAAGGAAGCATCGCGTACTTCTTTCTCAATCTGCTTCTCGTTCTTCGCTTATAAGACAATGTGAAACTTCCCTCAGCACTTTCTCTCTTATCCAGCTCATGACTTTATTCTTACATATCCAGAGTGAAGCGACTTGGCTTCATCCCTCTCCGCCCTTGCCTGCTTCTCCATGCAACCATCTTTTTCGCTCATTCTCTCTTTCTCCCTCCAGATCATCGTCCAATTCTTCCTGCGCTTTTCTCCTCTTGCAAACTTTAAGTTCCTTCCCCGAGTTCAAGTACCTTCAACTTAGTTTTACGTTTTTTCATTCGAGTTCGCAATTTTCTCGTACCGAACTCGAGTATCTCTTGGCTTTCGTATTTTTCCCTCAGAGTTATTGAAAATTTGGCAAACTAAGGATTTGGCAGGGTTTAAATAAAGCTACTGCTTGGAAAAAATTTCTAAAAGTTCAATGCGCTTCATTTTCCGCCCTCCAATGACCCATTATTCACAGCGACTGCCCCTTAATCCGAAACTGTTGGTAGGGCTCGGTGTTTACGGCTTTTTGGAAAGCATTTAAACTGCAAAATGTATTCTATATTGCACGATACGTTCATAGTGCACAGCATACACACGAATCCTTGTTCCCATGTTTGTTCAGTCTTTCCGATTGGACGGCCCCCGGAATTGAATCACAACTCAAACTCGATTATACTTTACCGAGAGTGTGCTCTCTCTCTCTCTCTCTCTCTCTGACGAAAGAGTTTTGTCGCGCATGGATAGTTGGAGCGCGTGTTCAAATTGGCATAATGCTCCAAAGTTTAAACGAGATCGATTATACAAACTCAAACGAAAAGATCCCTCCAAATTCTTTATTAAAGTATTGAACTGCTGTCACTTTTTTTTTTACTGATCATCCAATAAATAATTGACACGTTACTGTCATTAATGAGCATTTTTATTAAGCGGTTAATTAATCCACTTACCGTTAACTTATTAGATTGAGCACACAAGTGGCTTGAAAATTGAACTCTCATTCAATCAGCATATGAACAGGCTAGATTACGTAAATTATTCAGCTGTCGAGAAAAGCTGGCGTTACTGTATTCAGGGCTAAAATTGAAGCAAGAGATTTGACTACAGTGGTTGAAAATTTCATTGGATTTTAAACCGACGAGCAAAATAAATATTCGGGTTAAATGTTGGTCGACGTTCGATCCCTCGTGCATACACGGCCCGCATGTGAGTGCAGGCAGGGGCGGGCACAGCATTTGTTCATTATTCAGGAAGTGTTGAAGTCTGCTATTTTACCGCCTCATCACAAAGTAATGCTTAATTGCGGTTCCACACGTGAATATGAGACGATGAACAGGCATCATATGGTTTGACTGGATAAAAATGTTTACTCTGCTAGATTTTCACTTGCATGCCTTCGTAAAGAAAGACCCACACACGAGACGGACCTGCAGCAAGCGAATCCGTGTACTATGGAATTAGGAGTGTGAGCGTTCAAATAGAAATGGACTACGAAGAGCAAGGATGAGGCTGTCTGACTTTCTGAGTTTCGTTTAATATGGGTGCATAATTCGCGCTTTAATCCGAAACGAGATGAAATTTCTTCGTTGTACAATTTTTTTCAACGTGCCGGCTCTAAGCCCTTTTGCCTTATGGAAAAGAAAGACACGGCGGTGGGATCGTAGTTGCCAGAGTGAGTGAAAGAAAAGAATGGAATCTGGGGCGATTTTTCACTCTTGCTTCTTCTATTCATTTTTGCCTCGTCTCTTTGTCTCATTTTTTTCTTCCTTTATTTTTCTCTTTCATCCTCTCCGAACTATTTTCTCTCTCTTTCTCTGCACTTGTGCTCGATCCACCTGCACCCTTTTTTCTCTCTTTCGCTTCGTTCTCATTCTCCCCATTTCTCCCTCGTATTTATTTTGCTCCAGCATGCAAGAGATCCGGCTTAACAGTACGTACACGAGTCTTCGATCTCAGGACGCGGCAGACAATATCGAGACATCCCGAGACGCACGGTAAGGGAGGAATGGCGAAAAAAACGAACCATAGGAATGGCAAGCTGCCTCGAGAGGAGCCTGAGAGCCTGATTATCTCTCTGCAATTCGAGTTCAATCGGAATCTCAACAATTCCCTCTTTCTTCTTTATTTTCAACCCTCCCTCGCTCTCTCTCTCTCTCTCTCTCCCTCCCTCTCTTGCTCTCGTCGCTTCTTTCCACTTCTCTGCAAAAGTGCGCATCGTACCAGCTTATCCCAACGCTCTCGCAAGACCATTCCATGCACTACTTTTCTCACTCTCTCGACTCGAGAACACACACCCTCGCCAATACATCATGACTCATATTACGAATCCATCAATGCAAAGAAACGCCCATAATACCGAAATACGGAATACTTTTGCTGAGCAAGCAATATCTCTCCGTGTCTTGAGATTCTTCCATATTTTCTTCATCATTGTCGATCTCATAAAATGAAAGTGCAATATTTGAAATAACGCGAATCCATGAATTGAGAATAAAAAATTTTATCATCAAATGCTTTTTTCATTTCCAATTACATTGAATTTTTCATTGACAATGTCATGAAATACGGAAGACCGTTTTTCAGAACGATTTATTTCAACTTACGAAATTAGATCTACCCACTCTATTCACTCATATCGGAAAAATGTTTCGTGAGAGTTTAGCAAAAAACAGTGACGGCTTAGAGCGGGCTTTGGTAAAAGCAGGACGAATCGAATTACCGGGAGAGAAAGCTAGACCGACAGTGGCGCGAACGAAGTATCTCATTTCTTGACACATACTGTCATGGGTAATTTCTCTTTTTGCAAAATCCTCGGGTTCACTCAGTAAGTTTGCTCTTTCTCGGCTCTCGCGGATTTGTCGTATTCGCGGCAAGGCTTGTTTCAGAGGGGATGGAAACGATGGGAGGAGCTGTCGCGTCCCGTCGACGACGTCGAGGCGTCGTACGAGCTGCCGAGTTTTTCACCACGACCAAATGCGAATTACTATTTTACAGGATAGTTCAAAGAAGGAAAATCCATTCCATGCATGATCCATGGAAAACTTATGAAAAACATGCAAATGTCAGCTCTCAGAGTCTCTGCTATTGCGACTCTATCGAAAGGTGACGAGTCGACTTTAACGGATTTCCAAAACATTAAGAAAAAAAAATATTCAAACCTTTTTGCATTCGTTGCCATTCAAAACTGCGCCACGAGAATCATCTTTTTTTTTTAAATCCATTCAACGCTTTCCGTTATTTCTAATAATTATAATTCATTAGTGGACAAAGTTAGTTTCATTGATAATGTATATATTTGTTAATTTTCAATTACTCCCCTTAAGATGCCCTATTACAAAGTATCCTCGCTGCTCTCGTACTGGGAAGGGAAAAAATCCAGATTGCTTGAGGCGAAGAACGTTTATTTAACCAGTCGAGTTAACCGCGTACTTTGAAAGCAAAGGAACACCGAAAAAATAATAACCGGGAGACATAGGAGCAGCATTTAGAGGAAACAACAAAAGGAATGAAAGATTTATCAAATTATGAACGAACGTGTAGATCAGAGCAGAGTTATATATCGTGGTGGAAGTTCCACAAAAGCTTTCCACGTGTCTAGCTGCCAAGAAGATCCGAGTGGAACAAGTTTTCCGTGAAGGTAGGATGCGGCTTGGATTTTCGTCTTGCTAACTCCCCTTTCCATCTCTCTCTCTCTCTCTCTCTCTCTCTCTCTCTTTCTCTTGCGCGCGCGCGCTCTTGTTGCTGTCTATGCTTAGCAAAAAGCTCTATGCCGTGAATACGTGAAGTGAAGATTCCTTCTTGGCATTAATTTCCCGACATTCAACATCGTAAGCCCGGTATTTGAAAGACGATCCTGTCTGTCTTACTCTCTCCCTCCACTTATACAACGTCACCTGCTAAACTCCGTTTTTTTTATTACAAGAATTTGCTCATTGTATCTACAAATTCTTAGCAAGTTAAATCATCGCTGCATGTCTCAGCAGTAAAGAGAATAAAAACTTACCGCGATGAGATTCATTCGTCAGAGGAATCAAGGAATTATCGTCATGAGTGAGCAGCCACAAGAAAATACATTTTGCGAACGATCGTAATGCCAAAGCCTTTTTGAATATCCGCTCAAATTCCGAATGAAATTATTCAAACACTTGAGTATAATGTCAAATCATCTGAGTGATCATTCGATCATCCCTCCCCAAGGATACTCTTTCATTTTGAGGGAAATAATTGATGACCCAGTACTTGAACTTCCCCCTTTCACGTATATCTCAGAATAAATCGTGAAAAAACGACACATCTTGAAATTTTTCGTACCTCGCCACGTAGTGTTAAAAAGCCTGTTCCGCAACATTTTGTATTTGTGGAATTTATGCTTTCCGTTACTTATGTTATTTTTCATATTCTGGAATAGAATACCTAGCACGTTTTGAATAAGAAATAAAAACGAGAGATTCTCTGGAACACGAGCCACCGACACCGAAAGTAAAGTGTGGCAAAATTTCGGAATTGAGCTTGCGACGATGATTGATGCGAGCTACCAAATAAAAGCGCTTGTCCCGAGCAGTGACAGATGTTCGAGGGTATTATCCCTAACGACCACATGGCATTATGGGGCCCATGTTTTTGTAGCCTCTATATCTTGAAGAATTATTCTTTTTTTCCCAAAAGCCATATCCATGAATAATGGGCAATTTTATTTTGTGCAAAAAATGATGGAGCCACTAGTAAATGTTCCTAATACTGGATACTCTCATGAATATCATAATTTTTTGGAAAGTCTGGCTGGATCTTTCAAAGCATCCTGGAACTTCTAGCTCACAACTCCAGTTGCTATTTTGTTATTTAATTTAATGGCAAGTTCTCTATTTTCAAGGAGGAAGCAACGTACAGCATCGACTGAAAAGTGAGATCGACGACTTGGTATGTCCCTCACCTTGAATTAATGCAAATAAACTGAAAAACTCGACAGTCGTGTGGAATTGAATTCTCCACTTCCTGGGATTTCAATCGGGAAATTCCTCTTCGGCATTTGCCACGAGAAACGGAAATTCCTTCGACTCGCTTTCAGATTTTTTTCTTTCCTCTAGCCTTTCTCTCACTCTCTTTGTTTCGATGACATATTTCCCCCTGTTACTTCCTGCACAATGTTCTCGTCGTATCAACGATTCCCGACCCAATCGTGAGATTTCTCATTTTTGTCTGTCCACTTATTTCTCCTTCTTGAGAATGCAATGAAGGGGCAAAATTCTCTTTAACGAACTCATGAAACTTGTTTGACGTTCGGTCTCACGATGAAATCAATCAACAGATTGGTCTGGTCAGCTCAGAATGTTTTGATCAATCAAGCTGTCAAAGTAAATTTCCCATGGAACGTATATTGTTTTTTTTTTTCTCTTCAAAAACCGTTTACAAGTTTATTACGGTTTTCAGCTGAATGTTCATGAAACATATGTGACAGAAACAGGTTAATGCGATCAAGTTAATCGCTCTCATCCTGGGTGTGCATTTACATGCATGTTTTACACAGACCTAGGCAACGAAACGTAATTTTAAAGAACGGGAGAACTCGCGACACCCCGTGAACGAGACGACTCCACTCAGAGTTGTTAAATTTTTATATATTCTCTGCACACTACATAACTTATGGAATATAAACCGCAGTAATTGAAAGTTCGTATCTAATTGTTACATTTCCAGGTGATAAAATGGCATACCTTTGAATTTATTCTTGAATTAAATTAAAGCCTTGCCTTTGACGCGGACGGTGAAAGGTTTCGAGCTCCCTGAAAATGATGACATCGTTTCGAAATTCAGGAGAGCCAACTACCACTGAGTACTGTAACTTTAACGCATTACTTTACCGCGCGGAATTTAAATAAAATGTTAACAATTTTACTAGGAATTATATACCCGAGACGCGATTTTTTTTATTTAATTTTTTTTCATTATCATTTTTTAGAATTTTGCAAAGTGTTTCGAAGCTGCGGAGTCTTTCGTTCACATATAGCAGTCCGATCATGCATTTCGACGTGCGGTACGAGTCGCTACAATAAATAATAACTTTTCCTATTATTCATGCACTTATGAATGTCCGAGGGACCAAGAAGAACCGGCAATGAAGATCCGCTCAGTTCAATAATAGCTGGAAGGTTTTAATGATCTAAATCATATTCGCATTGAATCTTGATCATTAATATTTATTACGGAGCGAATGTTCATATGAAGAAGAATTAAAATATTTTCAGTCACAGCATTCATGTCCTCGACCCAATAATGATAGATTAAAGTAATGTAACGCTGTCGATGTCGATATACCGTCGTGTCAAAGTCCTCGAGCGATCGGACAGCCGTCTATTATGAGCCGAGAGCGTCTCGAGCCTCGGCCCTTTTTACTTTTCATTGACTGAAATTCCATGTGAATTTATTAAGAAAGACACAAGGGAGAATTGGCTTGCAGAGATTTATGAGATTGCATTGCGCGGCAATTGGGCAAAATGAAACTCTTATATCAGAAAGGAGATGAATCAATGAAAATTCTATTTTATAATGCAGGTATAAATAATGTCTGTCGATGCATCTTGAAAACTGCATTTCGGAATCAATAAAAAATGTTGTATGCTTTTATTTGGAAATAACGTGGAGTCTCGCTCGCTTTTCACATCGAGCCCATCCCTCTTTCCTTTCTCTCTTTTCGTTGTGGGTCAACCTCCATCTTTGAGCACAAGAAGTAGGTCTACGTAAAGAATAGAGCGATGGAAGAACCGCGACCGTTGCAACTATTCGATACGGCACTTTTCTGAAACGTATACAGGTTAGTATTATCTCGTGAGAGGCTTGTTCGTTATTTTAACGGGATTTTGGGGTCGCGGGTGCAAACGATAGATAGATTGTGATAGATAGACAGATGGATCGGATCGTTCCTCCTTGTCAGATAGTCCGCTTCTCTTAATGATGTATCGAATGGTATCTATTGTTAAGCAGCCTCGAACCTGCAGCTCCTTCCGTTTTTTTCTTCTTCGATCTTATACTTTTCTCTGGCCGTTTTTCTTCCAACCAAGGCTCGGGCAAGTGGATGGCCGAGGCAGGATCGAAGGCGAGCCAGCAGAGTGCCTGTTCTCAATACGCTCTGGGGTTGGGGTCCCTGTCCGTTTCTTTGGTCAATCTCCAACTCGATGAGTATATTCTCTGACTCGGGTATTCGACACACGTATACAAACGGTCAGGTAAACGTGTACACTCATTCGAAGAAACAACAGTGTTGATGCACCCCTGAACGTCATCCTGTACAAAGCTCGTTCTATCTCGCATGAGCAATCCATAATTCAACGATGGTTGCAAACTGCGATTCGATAAATTGAATTTCCGACTCGAAAGGCAGCTATTCAACAGAGGAGAATTCCCACAGAACGGACTAGTTATTTTTACCCCCGCATACAAAAACGTGCGACACGAATAAAAGTTTTGTTTTTCATTAAAATTCTATCGCCGCATTGAATGCAATTTCGTTTGAAATTCATTATTTCATCCTCCACTATTTCTGCTTGAATATTTGTGTTATTCGAAACTCCCGAAAACTATGGTTTTGTCACAGAAAATCGGGAAGAACGTGACGATGATTTTTATCGGACGGCTCGACGCGAAACTATTTATTTTCACAGCCGTTATATAAAAAATAAGGCATAACTCGTATAAATAAGCGAAAGCCTCTGATCGAATCGATGCTATGCTTTTCCTTTAAGTTGCCAGGCTGTCGACATGTTCAAACATGGCCTTCGGCACACTCACTGCACCTGTTCAGTGAATAACTCAATGGTGCAGTAACATTTACATGAATACGTATAGACCTATCGACTTCCTAGCTGGCATGCGGAATGAGGAGACGATGCGAATAGCAGAGAGCGAGGTTTACCGAGCTTCAACCGTCCAAGGGCTCTCGAGTAGCACGCACATAAGACGATTCTAATATTATACATCATTATAAAACACAAAACCCACGATGAATCGTACATCGGAGCGCTTTTACACGTGACAGATGCATTCCCCATGATATTTTAATTAATAATCGAAATATCACGAGCTAGACGAGGTCAAAATCGATCGGATTCAATTGTATGCACTTTTTTCAGAGCCATTCATTCGTGGAATGACTCACGATCTTTGGAAAATCGTAGTTAATAAATATAGACTTGAATATCGATTCGCAATGCGCTGCGGGGATGATAATTGTTCAACAAGTTTCTGTAATACATTTATCATTGAGGTGTCTCTTCATTTACCGTGTGTCTATGAACAGCATCGCTGGAAAAAATCGCAATCAAAATATGACATTCTGTTTTTAGGTTGCGAGTGGTTTATTTTTTCTATCCCCAGCATCATTATAATCGGTAGAAAGTGCGAGCCTGAAAAATAAATAGTTGAATATAAAAGTGACAATCTCATGAGCAGGAGAGTTGAATGAAAAATTTTATTTAGCACAAAGTTGGAAAAAATGAAGGGATTGAAATGGGCATCTGAGAATACAATCTGCAATTTCATGTGTCGTTCGTACTCTTTTTGGTACATACAATCAAGAGCTATAAAAAAATTCCACGTGCAGATATAATATATATGTGTATATTTAATGTGTGTGTAATGACCTAGATGGCGGATAGGGAAGAAGGAGTAGGACGAGGTAGAGCTTCGAGGGGTTCTTAGCCGAGGTCCATATCCGCACGCTCTTGTGTGTATAGATACGTCGAGGTGTTGGTATGTCGTTGCTGGCCTCGTTGGGGGATGAATTCCGGGGCAGAGCTCTCTCCAACGGAGGCTGGGTGATGAGGGCTCTACTCTTCTCGTCCCCACTCTCTTTTCACTCAGCCTTTCTCTCTCTCTCTCTCTCTCTCTCTCTCTCTCCCGCTGCCTTTCTCGCTATTTCTTTCCCTCTGCTCTTTCCTCTTTCAAATTGTGACGTCACGGAACCACCCCGTGACGTAAAACCCGGGCACGGTTACGTTACGCAAGCGTCGTGTGCCCCGAGAATGTTGGGATCTCCGGTGTGGGGCTCGGCGTGTGTCAGAGAAAGAGAGGAGAGAATGTAGCTCGGATAACGTGTGGAACACTGAGAGAACTTTGCCAGTCAGAGAGCGACCGGGAGAGCAAAAGAGATGGAGAGAAATAAAGGTTGCGAGAACGTATAGGGTGAGGTACGATCACCCACTGACCTACTTCTATACGCTCCCCTCCATTTTCCTGTGCAGGTTCGACGAACATATATATACACATATATCTATATCGATATGATTTTTTTTCTTTTATCATCTCTCGCTCTCGCACTTCCTCGTTTTGGACTCACATCTTTTTACCTCTTTTTAACTGTTTCTTACCATACCAATTCCCGTTCTTTTTTTCAGAATGATTCACAATGTCTGCGTGTTGACATATAGACGCATATTTATCTGCAAATATGTGGCTTTATTTTCTTATTTTTGGACAAAAACGATCAGCATTCCTCTAGCTCGGTACAAATAATCCTGTCTCCTTCAATTTTGCTTCACTATTCCCGTTCAGCATCCCAACAACTAGTCCGCATTTCCCAGGACACACATATTTATCCTGGGAACAAGATTTACGGGAGAACCCAGTGATTCGCTGTGTTCTCAAGGGAATCGGCAAACGTCGAATAACACGTGAAACGCATTAAGGCGTTGTGGGAATTGATAATCTCAACGATTAAGATTCGAGTTTTCCATATGTATCTAATTATCGAATTTTTTTTTCGTATATAATTAAGTTCCGCAGTTTGTAAAAATAACAGGTTTCATCAGTTGAACAAATTTTTTTTCGCCTCTCATTCAATCTGATGTTTAAGAGAATAATTTTATTTCATACAATTAATTTCGAAAAAAAATCCACATGGCTTTTTGCAGCGTGACATTAAATGTGCAGTACGTGTTTGAATGGTCCTTTCGAATTATACGATCGACACTATTATTTACAACCGATACGCCGTCACAGTGAGAATTTCAGCGAAAATTGCATTTTTCAAAAAAATTTAGTTTTCGAGAGTACGATGGATCGGAAACTCCGTGCATCCTCTTTTCTCCGTGCACCCAGTTGCTTGCACAACAAGTGACGGACAGGAGTTAGAGTTTCACAATGATCAGGTGATATTAAGGAATTATTCACGTGTAAAATGAAAACAGATTGTAATTGAAATAATTTGCAGTCTAGCTCTCAATGTGAACTTCAAGCATTGTGAATTAAATGGTTCCAGAGTATATCAGGATGATGAAATGGTTTCAATTAGAGTTATAGACATGCGCACTTGCATTTTAATCACCCAGCCGCTTCTTTCCTGTTGGGGATTCATTCGATTCGAGCAGCGAAAATCCCGTTCGGCAAACTCTAACCGAAATCGTGTAATGTTCATCATTCGACGTCAACGCTATCTCACGAGATTAAACATTCAAAATATTTCCGCAACAAACACTGCGTGCAGTTTAAAGGCCGAGTATGTGGGGGGATTCTAGGGGAGATTATTCTTCCGTCTTTTAGGTTTTTATGAGTTCGATCGTAAAATGGATGATGTCCAATCGGTCTCCCGCATCAAAAAGCCTCTGTCGTTTCCCTCAACATTGAACTGTCACAGGGTTCGCATCGGAAAACTCGGAGGCCAAATGTAAAGATTACGATGCTTGCTCGTATTTTATTCATTCGATATAAATCACAATCGAGGACCATTATTTTTGAAAGATTGTGCTCGATGTATCGTAATATGAGGACAGAAATTTTAGTGGCACGAAGTTTCGGAAAGTTTTATTGTTTCCATCGTTGTCTACGCGGTAAAGATTGGAAAGTTTGATAAAACAATTTTTTTCGCCTTTTCATCAGAGCAGCAATAACGTTCCGAGTTTTTGGTGCTTTAGCGTGCAGTCTGGGCCGTTCTCGTCGCACTTACCACGAACCAGAACACCAGCAAGTGAATTCACAATTAGTTTACCAAACAAGGCAGAGAGGGATGAGGCTTAGAGTCTCGTCTGCTGCAACAAGCTGTGGCAGAGAGAACACAGCTGTGCGACTATTCTAGACCCATCGCACGAGCAAGTGCTCGTAGACCAAAGGATGTAAATCTCCTTCCTCAAAACGTCAATTTCCCTTGTTCACGCCCTTTTGTTTTCCAGAAATGAGAGCGTTGGTGCTGGCGACGATTCACCAGCATAAGTGGGCACCGTATGGCTCACGACAAGACCAAGAAACGCGACCGAACATTTGCACCGATATCCTTCCGTCCTAACGAAAAATATACTGCGAACTATCAACAGTTATCATTTTTGTATAACATATTTCTTCAACATGGAGAATTAGAAAAGGGGATCAAGAATCAGAAAAAAAATTCTGTCACATAAAATTTGCATACTAAAAGAAATCAAGCATCGGAATTGCCGATCTTTATATATTTTATTCACTGCGCGGACCTTCAGTTGCGTTTGTTTTCGTCAATTTTTACATTTCATCATAAAAATAATAATTTCTTCACTGCGGACGGAGTAGAGCACTCGTATTCGCCCAACCCCTTCTTCAAAGAAAAACAAAGCCCTTTATTCGTTAACGCACAGGTGAACACAGGTATTCGCGCATGAATCGAAATCGTAAATTCAATTACGGCGTGTCGCCAGTGATTCCGCTAGCAGCTTCACGTTTCTGCTCCTTCATGCCTGACAATTGTCTCGGCCTCAAGTGACGCTTATATTCACTAATGCACACAAAGTGTATTCTATGTCTAATGGATCAACTCTTAAATCTTTACAATTGGTTATTCGAGCAGCAATATTTTCCAGGTCATTACCACCAGAAATTAAACTGTCATTAAATCCATTTCTTCCACGAAATGCTTCGATTTGAGTTTTCACGTGAGAAATTTCGTACTATATAAAATAAACGAAACTCAAATTTCATTCCTTACCTTCGATTTATTCGAGTAAAATCGTTCAATGCGATTTTTTTTATTTACAATCTTTTTTGCAACTTCCAACTTTTCCATCATTTCAGTTCAAACTTTTGTATATTTTGTTAATTCAATTTTTATAGCCGATAAGATTATTCCTCCGAAGATTAAGAGTTGAAAATAGGAATAAAGGGTATTAATGACCTTAAGCCCGGCTTATCTCATTCGGATAAAAAGCCAAAAGACAATAATTATTAAAAATGAGAGGCTTGGTTCTGTGTCAATGTTAACATAAAATCACCCATACAGGTTGCGATATCTGGCGAGGACATTTGATATAGGAGACTTGGAAAATTACGATGGTATCCCCAAGTGTTTTACCACTCAATTGAACTCAAAGTATGCTTTGTAATTTGGTGGCAATTCCACCGAAATACAGGATCGGATATCGAACTATTGCAGTAGCTCGGAACACGGAGTCGGGGGAGGTTTAATACAGATGATAGACCGAGCGTATTGTTAAAATTCCTAACGGCTGCTAGGCACGCGGTGACCATTGGACAAAAATTATCATAATCTCGTATCGTTAATGCGCGAGTTTATAAAGTTGGGCGTTCCCCTTACTTTCCATGGGTAGAACTTTGAGTTGTCGAAGAAATATTTCAATCATCGAAACGCAACTATAAGTAAGAAAAGGACACTGATTGCCTGCAATAGTCATTAGGTAGGGCTTCTTTGAAGTTTTAATTGTTTTTTCGCAGTGAAACAAAGACGTGAAGTTTCCAGTATTCTATTTCGCGATGATTCATATCGAGGTGAAAAATATTTCGACATGAGGTAATTACGACTTGGTTAATTAGGCTTTTTAGTTTTGTACCGAAGAACCGGTGAAAACTGTTTAAATTTAACCGACTTACCTCATAAATGGTTTGTAACTATTCGTTGATAAGGAATGTGAAGAATCGTACGATCAAGTATGGGAAAAATTCGTTTTATCTCATATTATTTAGAATATGAAAATAGGTACTATATCGAGAATGATGCACAGTCACCTGACCGATAAGAGAGCGATATGATCGTTTTACGATTATTTTCGCTAATGCACTGCCAGGCTCGGCTGCATAAATCAGTTGACGTTCGGAAACGCTTGCAGCAGTTGTTTTTTTTTCTTTTTTTACTCTCTAACAATCTTCCTCGTGTGTCTTCGATCTTTCATATTCTCGAAGAAAATGCACTCGCACGGTGCGCGCTTGCGTGACGATTTTTCTCGTAAAACATATTCTAACAAGGCTTTTCCGCTACGCCTCATGAGACAAAATACCGACGACGGTAAGTCACGTATCTCACGTTCAAATTTTCGCTTTACGCGGTAACATATTCACACGCTTCAGCATCGTGTGTATGTTTCCTCTAGTCGTTTCAAAAACCCGAATACTCTTCGCAACCAATCGCGCACAATAGTTGATTCCGATCGGAACAACGTGGTTGAAAAAAAAAAATCACAACAAAAAACTGAACCGACAATTCTACGCCCAAAATGTTAAATGTCGTATAGCCCAACATTTGGCTAAATGTTCAACCTCAAATTAATATCTCGGAAGTGTAAGAGAAACGTGCGTGCATCAGTGAGTGCAAGTTTCTCTTTATTCAGTGAATATTCCAGGATATTATTTTCCACGTATGGGAAATGATAGTTACAAAAATAATAAAGCAATAATATTGTTGAAATCTGTCATGTCAAATGCAGCGGAGGAAAAAGAAATAAACTATCGGTGCAGTGCACGTTTACTGAACGTATTCGATGAGTTATGCATTTTTTTTTTTCACGTCGCTTCGTGAAACGTACGAGCCCGTGGGATTTGATACAGAATTTTTGTTTCTGTGTAACGCTACCCGAGAGGGCTGAAACATTGTTTTTGTTTTTAATTATTTATTCTCGTTTATTTATTATGATGAACGTGGAACTGTGGCTGCAACGAAATGTCATTGTACCTTTACTTCTCATCCGGTAATCCGATTTATTTATATATAGAACATTCACGGTTTTTAGTGGAGAACGCTTTATTGCCATTTCTCAAATAAGACAAATGTTTTTTTTTACTGTACTCGAGCTTCCCGGAACAACTGAAAATGCTCATCAATAAAAAACGCACGACGGCCCGGAAATATCAATCGTGATTCATTTGCCCTCTGCGAATGTATTTCTAGAATTCTATTGATTTTTTTTTTTCAACAAACTTTAACGTTATCTTTATTCTATCTCTTCCTCCCACCCAAAATCGTTTCCTCCCGTTATGATTTCTGGCAACGTGTCCTCCTATAAAAATACACATGAATGGGACGAAAATAACTTGATTAATTATTCGTGAACTCGTGCAGTTGGTTTTCATTCAAAAATTGTCAGGTTAATTATCAGCCATCCTTCGTTATTTGAGACTTTCGACCAAAACCGACGGGATATTCGAAATCCCAGAGATTTTGAGATTCTTGAAATTCTGTCGAGGACGATAAAGTCCTTATTTTTCTACCGATAAAAGAGATTGTAGGCAAAATGGAGCGAATAGAGGACGTGGATAAACGAAGAGGAGATATGAATTTGTTGCAGGTGATTGCATTGTTTGAGGGGTTCGGGGCTGAAGAATTGAAAAGCTCAGATATTACATTGACCGTGGGGAAGGAGCAGACGCAGTGGCGTTTCCAAGCTTTACCGACAACATCCAGCAGTAACGATAATGATAATAGGAAGCTCACAAAAGCATTGTGTGTTCAATCTCGTGTGCGGGAAAGAAATAGCGAGAGAAATATTGAGGATAGTGAGAAAGGGATAGATAATCAAAAAGAGGAATGAGGAAAGATTCAAAAAAATGGACAGAGAAGAAACCAAAAGAGGTTGAAAACGTTCATAATAGGAAGGGTGAAAAAAAAATAAAGCTCAGCATCTTCGGCCTCGTTGATGCGTCCCACTTTTTCAAAAGAGGGATAAAGTTTAAATTGTCGAGCGAGGCAGGCGGGGCGAGAAAGCTCGTACGAGTTATGTCGCGAGAAGATTTCTTTCTGAAAACACACGCCGGCAAACTCTTTTCCTTCAATTTTTACACCAACAAAAATCGTGTCTATCCCTACAGATATTCCTGTCACGACCTTTATTCTTAGACTTTTTTATGCCTACATAGAGTTCATTTCAAAGTGGCTCCTGTTTTTTTCTTGCTTCCTTAACAAAAAGTTGCAAATGAAGAAAATATCATTTGGTCGCCCCGTTACTCTGCCGTTAATTATTACGAATGACAAATTTTGATATGCAATTATTCGCATTCGTCTAATCGCCTGGGCTCGGCCCCAGTTTTCGAACACGTTACTAAAGTCTCAAATATTTGACGAATTGGTACAACCAACGTCTACTAAAAATAATACGATCCGATAGTTCTCCCTGAATTTCAGAAAACTCGGAAAATTATCGGCACTAGTATATTGATTATTGTGACATTCTATTCCAACGGGAAAATACGTTGTAGCTATCCAGAAACTCCGAATAATTGAAAAGCATACTCTCGTCATATTTCCCGTTTAAACAGCAAAATTGGAAAAAAATGAAAACCATCATTCATAACTGGAAACGAAATGAAATATTCCAGCGATGTGAACAAATATTTCTTCCCGCATAATTTTGGTGTTCATTTCGCAATATTGCATTATTGCGAATTAATGCCAAGACTCAGTTGGATGTTGGCTGGCGCATCATTTTCTCAGAGCCAGAAACAGTTTTTCTTAGTTTTTCATGGTGATGTTACGAATTATATCGCCGCCTCTTTAGGCGGAATGATCCCCAACAGTTTCCCCGTGCGAATACGATACCGTTGTGCGTGGAGAGCGAGCGCGCCCGTGCGGCTCACACTTTCGAAGGGTCTCGCAGGAATATGGGGAATTAGTAAAATGGGGTCAAAACGATGAGATGAGCTTGTGAAAAGCCTCAAGGGTGTTCGTCATCAAAAAATACTAATAATGTCCATGAATAAGGGACTGCAACTGTCAATACAAGTCGATATCGTTTATTTACTTGACAATTTCCATTCGTGATACTCCTAACCGCCAAAACTTGCATATTCAGATAGATGAGCTTGTAACCTCTACGTTGGCCCAATCTTTCGGGATTGAGAACCGAAAGCACGCGGATCATTTTATAAATTTATTAAGCCAATCAGATGGAATGTTCGTATTCCTCTCTCTCGAATTCCAAGCCCGAGATGACAGAAAATCTTCTTATCGAGACTCCAATTATATCATTGGACCGATAAGAATTTTCGAGGAAAATGTAATTTCAAGTACTTCGAGTATAATCAATGATGAAAGCATTCGAATTATTGGAATGAATCGCTGAAGGGGATGAAGCCGAAATTCTGGTAGTTGTAAATGGACGATGATCGAAGGACCGAGGGTAATGTGCGGGCTAATATTAATGCGGCAAATATATGAAATGTAGAATTTATCGGATGGCAGACATTATCCTGGAATAGGAAAAAATATCGCTAGGCAAATTTTCATCTGCTCATACGCAGTCAATATGAAAATGCATAATTTATAAATTAATACATATGGAATGGAAACATTATCATATATGGATGATAATAACACCACCAGTCGGTGCATTCGGTGCACTGAAATTACGATTACACACACTGATTTATTCATCATTCAGTGAATCTAGCGCTCCGACCTGGAATATCCTCCGTGCTAAATTGAACGTGTGCTACAGAAACAACCAAATACCCATAAAATATCGTATTCTGCCGCAACTATACCGACAGCAGCTGTCGAAAAAAAATGCTCTCATCATTTTTTGTATACAATTTCCTAGTGATTGATGAGATTTTTCATTAATTTTTCGACTTTATCGTCACACACTCTTATTATATTTTTGTTTTCCAAAAAATCGTCCCTGCTCGGACCAAGTGCACTCAATTATAATATTAATTCAGGAATTATCGCTGATTTAAATGAGTATTCATGCACCGATCGTGCTCGTTCAATAGGCGAGACGAAAAAATTGAACAAAACACGTATGACAAGCTCCGCTGATGGATATTGACCTGAGGATGAGAAATTCGTCACGATCGCGACTAATGATATTCGACAGATTCTCGGAAAAATATTTGCCATCATTATGTCTGAAAATAACAATGAAAGATCAATTTACGTTTATTGTTCACTTTCTTCTTTCGTATTGGCGTAGGGAAATGCAAATTATAGATCGCATATATATTTTTAGAGGATTCTGTACGCTATAGAGTCTGGCACTTGAACGAGAACGTGATCTTGCATACGAAAATGGGTGATGCCCAGCAGCGGAGATAATACGATAAATACACTCCGATCGATCGATCTTTATGTTCTATACGCTTACATATATAGGTGTATATCCCACGTGTCACCGTATTGAGAATCTGAGCGGAAGATCTCCGCCTTTCTCTCTCTCCCTCTCTCTCTCTCTCTCTCCAATCTTTTTTCTTTCTCCTTTTTTTATCCCTGTCCGCTCGTCAATTTCTGTCGTCCCCTCTCTCCCTCCCTACCGCTTTTTCGTTTAATTAAAGATACAAATTAACTGGCCCGGAAGAATCTTTAATCACTTCTCGTGAATGTCGTCGGGATTAATTTTAAAAACTTTATCACTTCTGTGCGACATTAAAAGCTCACAAGGGATTTTCCCATCTCGAGTAAACCCGAAAAGCCTGGACATCTGAACTTTCTAAAAAGGTTTAATGAAACTCTCTGCATATGCTGGCGAGCAAAGTTGCTGTTTAACTATCGAAACAAAAATCTATATGGTTTTGGGATCAGTAATTTTCAACAATTTTCACTACATCGAGACAGTCTCAACTCCCGAAAATTCGTGGAGATCCGCGTGCAAAAAAATGGATCCAAAATTTCGACAAGAGCCTCAAAGTTTTTTTTTTCAACGTCTTCACATTAATCCATGGAAACTTCATTTAGTTTCCATAACAATTGAGTGACTCGAAAGATTTATGGAGAGACCACTCGACGTAAAATCTCCCGATTCTGATAGAGAAAGTTTATGATTGCGAAGAAAAGTCAAGGAATTGTGCAAAGATTTGCTTGAGCATACAATTTCTTGAGGAGGATATTTCCATCGACTCTGTAACTTGATAGAAACTTCGCATCGAAGCGTGGATATAAAGCAATTTCTCATTTGTGTGAGAGGGGCTCTCTTGACTGCGTTCGCACTGGAATTTTTTCTTGTTTTTTTTCGACGTATTTTCATCACATAACACGGATATAAGTCCGAAATAGGACGTTCGCAAAAGTGGACAAAAATAAATTCATAAAGTACGATGCGATAACGTCGAGGAGAGGAGTGTCGAGTTTCATAAGATGAGAACGAAGGAGGATAAAAAGGACGATGAGGGAGGCGGCTGATATAAGAGAGGGACGAGAAGTTAGCGCGCGCAGCTGATGCTGCAGCTAAAGCACGTTAACACACCGGTGGCTTAGGCCGCACACGAGAGCCCGGAAACCGGATCCAGCGCACATGAGCCCTTTAGCCCTAATACCCTCCATAAGTGTATGGCCATTTCCACGCGATGTCCCTCTCCGCCCCGTTCTCTCTTCATACTTTTTTTCTATTTTTCACTCGTTCCTTCTTTCTCTATCATCAGACAAAAAGAAAATACAGAGCTCTCCTCTCTTTTTCATCTCATTATCTATGCCTCGCTGTTCGCAGCTTTATTCAAATGACAGTGATGTTATAATTCCAACCTCTCCACTTGCTTTTTTATCCCTCCAATTTTTTTCCATTCACTAATTTCTTCCATCCTGTTAATGAGAAATAGCTGGAGTCAGGAAACAGTGAGTGGGTTTGTCAAGCACGAATATAGTGTGATCAAATTGAACATTTAGTCGCGGTTTTAAAGTATATACCGCCGAGTCCATTCCTCGACTCATTCTTTCTGAAAACAAAAAAACAAAAAATCAGGACACATCGATGCTTGCCGGAAAGAGTGGGACCATTTCTGAGAGCTTAACGTTTAACGAACTTTCAGGGACTTGGTATCGATACTTTTGATCCTTTTAATTGAGCGATAAGTTCATTAATGATAAGAATAATTAGCCGATAAAAGCGCAGATTAAACTCGTTTTTTTTTCGTCCACTCAACTCATCTTCAAAGATCATTTTACAAGCATACGCCAAAGTGAGAATCTAATGCTGATATTCATTTTATGAAAGAATTTTTACCCAACAATTTAAATTCGAAAAATCGGTCACTTTTGAAAAACTGTCTATGAAAAAATACATTTTTTCGTTCAGTATCGAAATAACCGGAGCGATAGGATTCGAAAAATATGCGTCGGAAACGATCCAAAACAAGGCCTACTGTAATGACAATTAAGGGGAGACCGTCCAAGGAAAATGGGACGCAGGAGAATTTTAAGTGGAATGCGCAAATAATTGAACTCTGAAACCAAATGATTCCAGTTGAGATGAAACATTTCATATGCAATGATATGCACAAAGAATAAATAGGAAATAGAGCAGCGAATGTAACTTGTGGTAGCAGTGACAGTGGAAGAACGCTAAACATGAACTATGTATTGGAACATATATACAGATATATTATACACGTTAAGAGACCAATACGAGGAGAACTAACCGGCAGCACCGTAGTCTTCAGCCTCCCTCCCTGGACCGGTCGGAGCTCCTCAAGAGAGGAAAGGAGAGAGTATGAGGAAAGAGTAGAGCGCTTGTGTCCCGGGAAAACGGCGCAAGCGCGGGATAAGGGTGGAAAAGCGAGCGGGCAGCTCACTACGCCCGGGAACGTTACGGGTCGTGGGACGCCGGAACGGAATCTGTGTGTCGAGAGGATCATCAAAAAAACAAAACAGAATAACGTTATCAATATATAACCTATAAACATCGATAGATTCATTCAAAATACATTAACAATAATAACTTAAACAACAATTATAATAATCCATGAAAATATCTGAACCGTGGATCATTGCTGAATGAATAAATAAAAAAACAAGAGATAGAGCGATAATTTAGTTAACCTCGTTTATCCGAGACACCTCGTCGTCACGTATGTGTACGTATGTACATAAGAACGTATGTATTCATCTTAAATATTTTATTAGGGTGTTGTGCTTATTTTTTGTCTTCCTGTCGATTTCCCTTTCTCTCTCTGACTTTTTTCTTCAGCTCTCCGTCTCTCGTTGCCCATACCTCGGTCGTTTTGACGTGAGACATTTCCGTCGATGCAGTAGGTCATGAATGCATGCAGGTTTTTAAAATTGTTCTAGTTAGTGACTAATTGAAAGTATTCAAAAAATCAGTCGAACAACGATCGACAGAGAAAAAGGAGGAGCGAGAGGGAGGGAGAGAGGGAAATACACGAAAAGAAAGACTACACGGAAGTAAAAGGTTCGGACGTCGCGTGTCGTGTGCTCGTAGTATTATATAGAGATCCACACCGCGAGTGTCAAGGGTGTTTACCGGAAACGTGGTGCGCGCGACTGATAAGTCTGCGAGAACCCATTCAGTACGGTGTGCTTCGTGGGTCCACACCCGACGACCAGATCTGTGTTGATTCTCATTTTTAATCGTCAAATTCCCGCGGTTTTTTCTCCTTTCCTTTGAATCGTGTTCTTTCACATGCGAATGTTTATCCTCGATTTTTCGGGCTCTCTTTAAGCCGGCACTGGCCAATTGCCCGCGCGTTATCGACCACGCCGCGGTGGGTCCAGCGAACGCGTCAATGATACGGCACTGATGCTGCCACGATTTTTCTCTCCTAGTTCGTCAGAGAAAAACATGGAGATAAAAACGTGCATTCTAAATAAAAAATATCACCTCGTTGGCCGTGTCTCCGTCGTCGAGTTTCGTCTTTTTGTGATAGAAATCTTAACACAGAAATAATCATTATAAATTATAATTATTGCCGCATACTAAGATTTTTTATTATAATTTGATATAATTTATACAGGTGGATACGACGAGTGCTTAAACTGTACTCGATATAATCGTCGAAAGAGATGCAGAAAATTCGTTTAAAGTGCTAAAATATTACCAGGGGATATTGATACCCCTGTGTGTGTGTGTGCGTGTAAATTTGTATATGTAACCATCTCTCCCGAACGAGTATAAACTTTCGGTAAGAACTGTCGTTTGCAGTTTTGTGAATAAAACTCAACGACCGAACAGAACTTTCAACGAATCAGTGAAATTCATTAGTTTGTTGATAATTAAACAAAGACATTTTAAACTAATAGTCCAAAATATAATTGTACCGAGAGGCGAGAAGGAAACGCTGCACTTACTGCTGCCACCATGAGCGAGGGAACTGCTAAGTTTCAGTCCAAAAGTGGTATGCAAACATTTATCCCTCTTTCAATTTCATTAATTAAGAAAACCATCAAACAAAAAAGCGAGAAACACTCGATTTATTGCAATATTTAATCAAACCAAATTTATTGTTATCCCTTACAGCATTTCTCTGCGTAATAAAACACCATCTCATTCCCATTCTGATCGAACATATATTGTCATCACCGATTTACACCAAACGTCTATTAAAATGATTTCTAGGCATTA
Source organism: Campopleginae sp. 14b (assembly GCA_030522525.1). Taxonomy (NCBI): domain Eukaryota; kingdom Metazoa; phylum Arthropoda; class Insecta; order Hymenoptera; family Ichneumonidae; species Campopleginae sp. 14b. Next base: position 70,153 of record JAPYYS010001173.1, read on the forward strand.
AAGAAAAAAAGACCAATGATCCGTAAATAACGAAGTGGTAGGGAGCGAATGGTCCAGTTTCCTATTAACATCGAGATTCACATTTTTTAACTTTATTTTCAAATCGGGATTGCATTTTTTTCAACATTTACACGAATGACTCCAAAATTCGATACTTGGACCACCAGTATAAAAGCAACCAACATAACGACTCGTTATTTTTGAAATTTAGTTTGAAATTTATTCATCTTATTCATCTTTCTTCTACATTATTCATAGCGAAAAAACTGGCTTATTGTAAAGCTTGGAGAAGAAGTATAAACTCTCTTTTCTTTACGACGTAATCTGTACAGCCTGGATTCGTAAATACAGATAGAGGTTGGAGTGCAGTTAGAGTGAGAGGCTCGGCTGTATAGGGAGTCTGGGTGGTCTGCTCACGCTCGGAGCGAAAACTGACCCCTCCAACTTTCGTGCCCTCTTAGTAACGATATATGACGGTTCTCTTCGACATACACACGTGGATATATATATACATGAGCATAGCTAGCATTTACAAGCGCACCTGCAATCTTGTCTGACTCTACTACGGTTGCTACTACTGTTTGTCCTTCCTACGCTCTTGGGCGAGTCCCCTGCAGCCGATGCTTGCCGCTCTCGTCTGCCAGTAGATATCCCCGGGGTATTGTCAGACGCCCTGCGAACGCTACTGGGTCATCCCCGTGATCGTTCTTTCTCTCCTCAAAGGAGTTTCCTTTCTCAGTCTCCCTCATTTCAACCCTTTGTGCTCTCGACAGAACTCGAACAGAATATTCAATGAAATTAATGATTGACATTATACATTCTTTTTCTTATCGGCGGCACAACTGATCGTTATACAACTCTAACTCAGTAATTCTTGAATCCCGGAGCTGTTTTGACGCTGGAAATTAACAAATAACCGTCGTGTGCTGAAATCAACTTTTCCGAATTACAAAAATTCCTCGGTATCTTGTTTCTTAATGTCAAAATTCAAATTGTGTTTTTTGTTTCTGAAGATTTTACAATCGCCTTAAATTTCATGAATTGCTCCGAATCTTCGCGATATTCACACATTCCTCGGAAGCTTCCGATTATAATATTGAAACGAACATATATTATATTACATGATATTGAAATAGCTCCAGGGACGAACCGTTCGAGAAGTAAACAGTGGAATGAGTAATTGCTAAATTTCAATGATCTCAAAATGTAATTCTGGGAATTATGATAAATCTAATTTGTATACTTTGAAATTTTTGGCATGATTGTTTCAACGAACTCGGGTATTTTCCTGCAATTAGTTTACGGTATACGAGCGCTATACTGTTCGAGGGTCCACGCCTTATGAAATGCTTTTGTTCTTATTCCGCTTCAACTTTCGCTTCCTGATGTGAACCTCGTTGTATTTATAAAATAACGATGAATTGGCCTCGGTTATGAATCGAAACTACAATGTCGTATTCGTCGAATTGTTTTCTAAAGGTCATCACTTACCCGAATTCTGTTTTTTCTCATCAACTATTCTTAAATGAAAAACTTAAAATGAATCATTAGTTTAACGTTGATTTTCGTAGATCGACGAGAGCGAAACTGCGTCTGCGTGGGCTTGGGTCAACAGTATTGGGGTTTTAGTATCGTGTGTGTTATTGAGTAGAATCTTGGTAATTGCTGGGTTATAATAACCGATAAGGACAAAAGCAAAGCGAAACGCAAGAATAAGAGGAATAAAGGGAACGAGGGAAAGCTTCCGTCTCAGTTCCTTGGGATCCAGGCTTTAGGAAAGCTTCGGGAAAATTCTCGCCTCGAAACATATACGAGATCCTCGATGTTAATATGAGCCATTTCCCGTCCCGAAGTTACATTGTTTGTAGAGGACAAGAAGTTTCTTATTGGACCTCTCGTCTGGAGTTTTTTCGGTGTCGTAATTTTTACGCAGTAGCAAGTTGGCGCGACGAATTGGTGACCGAATCGAATGAAAGGTGACAAATTACTTTTGCCTTCGAGCTTCTAAGCAATGAGCTGAATATTTTTTATATTAATTTTCGTTTTTACGATAAAATTATCACTGATATTCCTAATAACTTTCCATCGCTTCGGTGTTTGAAACATTGATGTATTTAATAGTCGCAAAATGATTAAATTTATCATCGAGTTCGACGACCAGGAAGACTTCAACACAACTTTAACGCTCGAATACACACAAATGCCTCAATTAACATTCGAAAAAATAGGCCAAGCTACAGTCAATATGTATACACAGGCCTTGCGTGTATTCACACGAGAAACTATTATGGAAATTTTATCATCCAGCTCAATACTTTTTCAAAAAACACCGTTCAATTATGCATTAAGCTCAATCATGATAAAAAAAAAACTCAAAAGAAAACGTGCTCAGTCCATTCAAGATTCTCGACAGCAGAAACTTACCTTCTGTCTCCGATTAAAATCCATCGGAATCGCTGAAGTGTCGGATGAATTCGAAGCTTCGATTTCCATTTGCAATCGCAAAATTTGGTGCTCGGATCCTCATTGCAATTGAGGAAACTGCATACGCTGCTTCAAATCTTAATCGTATCTAACTAAAGTATAGCCAACAAAACGTCAATGACTCAGTGCAGTATTCCATGATATTTTCATTATTATCTGCTGGACAGAGATAGGACCGTTAGTATGGAAAAAATTGAAAATAATCTTTGCCAAGATGAATATTATAAACGTCGCTTTTAGATTTTAATTAAAAGTCATTAGTCCTCGGGTCATGCACGGCCAACAAATTGTGTTCCAAAAATAAAAATGCCCGCTTTGCTTTCGTGAATATGGTCAGGTGCTATCAACGAAATACACCTTTGAATATATACATATACATTTTAGTTTTTCTATCCTCTCTCATCTTTCCTGTCTGTGCCCTCGGCGATAACTCTCCCACACTCTCACCTCACCTGAGCGCACTGTGCTGTTGGTGGCGTACAGCAATTCCAAGAGTGCACTCTTCCTTCCATCTCTATCCCTCTTGGGCGCTCTCGACATCGCGGTCTCATACGGCACTCGTGGACCGCTCGAAACGTGTGTCCAAGTGAAAATTAAAGCGTCGCATTATTAAAGCCCGGTCCACATTTCGTCGACGAGCTTTTTTTTCCTCTCTCTCTCTCTCTCTCTCTCTCTCTTTCTCTCTTTCTCTCTTTTTAAACTAAGAGCCGAGTGGAACATACACACGTGAGTGAATTTCTTCACCATCTGAGCTTTCTCAGAGAAACCGAGAGAGGAGGACGACCGCGGAAATGCCTCGAGGCTAGTCGACTCCTTCTTTCTGTACTCTCGTGTATCTCCTGTGCACTTATTCCTCAGGAAAACTGCGAGTAAACGCGAACGTGCATTCGCCTCGACACTTTCCGTTCATGACCATCTTTTTACTTCGGTCGACATACATGTACGCGCATACAGGGTGTCCGAACGTCATGCCTCATCTAGTCAATGTGACAAGGCTTTCGTGTCAATTTTCAATTCTATTCCAATTCTATTATCCACTGTTTCCTATAATCAAAAATCAGTAAATTTGTCAAACACGAAATAATGAGATTCATGTGTTTTCAAGATCGAAAAAAATGTCGTATACATTTGAAAAAAATAATCGATTTGTGGGGACGTAAAATTCTTTGTTTATCATGAATAACGAAAAATAACAAATTTCTTGGATGTAATTTATGGATGAATTTTGGAAATAATTGCCAAGACATGAATTTGATGCTGATTTTCTTTGACCGATTGATTATAGATCGTTCGAGTGTTTCTCTCGAGTTACCCGCTTCAGCAGGACTGCTATCTCATCCAAAGGTCAAAGTAGCTCAGGACCAAAATTGGTTATAGCCTATAAGTGGATAAACGTATACAATATCTTGGTGACCTTCGGAGTTCAGGGTTACGGATCTTTCTGACAAAACCAAAAATAGTTTGACCCTCCCGGTGGACGAGGTGTGCGAAAGAAATTTTGTATCGTTCGTCAGACTGTGCGATTTTTTTTTCATTTTATCAATCACTCAACTGTTGATTCAGAATTCTGTTGTTTTTCATCTATTGTTAAAGATAAAAGTGATTTGTTCATTGTTGGAAAAAGCTCGCCCGGCATGGTTATCATGCGGTGAGACCGCGAGGATGATCCTCGGCCTTCCTTTTGTTCTATTTATTCGCAAGTTCACACACCGAGAACGAAACACGACAAATCTTTCAATGTTGTAAATCTTTCGAGATGTCCAATAATCCCCGTGGCTCAGCCACTTCTCTTCGGCCTCGCTTTCTCTTTTTCCCACCGACCATTCGCGAACTCATACCCCGACGGGAATTCCCACTATGGTCGTAATAAAGTTTAATATCGAATAATATTGACTGCGTACGTGTTGCCTAACGGCACAAACGACGTTCCTGTGAATCCCCACACGTTCCTTCTATTTTATGCTTTTCCATAAATCCGTCACCCCTATTTATCCTGCTATAGATGAAAAAAAATGTCGATCCGTTTTGCATTCGTACAAAACAATTTTAAACAATTGAGCCGCGACACTGATCGATATAGCTCTTAATTAATAAAATCGATTCTCTCATCAATCTAATCATTAAACCGTAATCGAAATTATTTTCCAAGTGACCCCATTTTTTCATTTCTTTTCGCAAAGAAATGATAATGTGTCTTGTAATTGAGTGAGCAAATGTAGGGGTGAAAGAAGAGACTTTTAATGATCGTTAATCGAGTCGACCTCGATCCGCGGGAGCTGCTCCGCGAACGTGGTGTGTGAGCGATGGAGCTTCTCTCTGTCTCTTGTTCTTCGTATCTTCGCGGACGGCTTTCTCCTCTCATTGACGTTCCTAAACTGCCAACGATAAAGAAGAACGATGAATGCGCATTAAACTAGCGTCATCGTGTTTAAGATCAAATCACGTGAATATTTATCGACACATTAATAACCCCGTCAATTTGTCTTAATCGTTGGTGAGGATGAGTTGACTACAAACTGTAATATAATGAGGCTGTGATAATATGAAACCTTTCTCCTCTATAATGTCGTAAAAACAATGTATCCTGCTTTTATACGTAATAAATAACACTTAATAGGTGAAAATGTGAACATCGTGTTAACACAACAACCTACTGCTCCGATTACGACACCTAAAATTAATAAAAATTGCTCTATCATTTCGAAAGGATAAATCACACTCCGCATATACAGAATAAATTGGATCGAATCATTTATATTAGTTGACGTACGTGTCTTACGCACAAAGTGTACGTAAAAAGGAACCGGAAACAGTTTGATTGTCGATTTAGTGATGGTAGGCTTTTCTAAAGATTTATATTCTTGAGTTCAGTTTATTTTATTGATACGATTGAATAAGATCGATCCTTCGGACCCCGCACACACACACGAGGATTTCAATGTTTCCAAAAACTCTCGCGAGAAGTCGATGGTGTAGAGAATTTTCGAAGGTAAAACGAGGCAGTTTTAAGAAAAACGAATTTCATTTCGAACGATCCGAAACCGATGGAAAAATCTATATGCAGTTGTTCACTCGATTGAGGAAAAGGAGCCTCAGTTTTCAACATCACTTTGCTTCTGGAATTAGACGCAGAAGGACATTACATAAATGAATGGTTCTAATCGAACCTCCTTGTGGGAAAAAAATAACTTCGAGACAAACGTTTTTTTTCTTTTTTATCTCTGTTAACTCGGGGAAACCAACCTCACTGATATTCCAAAGTAGACAGTACAGTTAGTATTACCACACCTTGGTTGGCATAACCCTCAGGAAATTAGATCGTCGGAAGAAAACGGGAAGCTCTCGAAACGAGTGTTCACTTGCTTTTTCTCGTATCTCTCTTCCTTGCGAAACACCGAGAGGGAGAGAGAAAAAGAGAGAGAAAGAATAGGGAGCGTGGACGAGAGCGAGAGGGAGTGTGAAAAGGATAGAAAGAGAGAGAGAGAGAGAGAGAGAGAGAGAGAGAGAGAGTCCTGTCAGGAAAAGAAGCGAATTTCCGGTACATTCGACAACTCGAAGCTACAAGATATCCACCTTTTTATCTCGAGATGTCCGCAGCTTCTCAAAAGCTATTTGGTGATAAAGCCTCAAGATAAAACTTAAACTTGAACCACTATGGTACTCGGAACAATTGAATTCCTTTCATTTTATTTCAACGAGATTACGAATGTTCATTGGTCTCGCAAATAAAAATCATTCATTTCATGCATTAAAAAAGTATGTGAACAAGTTTTCGATTCGAAAGCTGAAAAACCCGTTCGAAGCATTGCACAAAAGTCTTTGAAGGTTAAATTAATAAACGTGGAGGTTACGTACGAGGGTTGAATCAATTACATAAGTGAGTGGCGAGGGTGTATTTTTTCCGAACGTGCCCAAATCTCTACCGAGTTTTTCGTCGAGGGTTGCATTATTATATCTCTGACCTTGTAGCAACGAGTGACAGGAAGGTCCAAGAGACACGAGGTTTAAAGAGAACAAAAGTGTCTCGAGAGGGCGGAAGGCCGAGTCAAATATAGAATAGTGATACAGATATATATATATATATATATATATATATCTAAATGCATATACAAACGTATATAGGGATTAGTGAGTACGTGGTTTGGCTAAAAAAAGACTTGAGAGATCTTCTCCCGTCTGCTTTCTCCTCTCGCATGAATAATTTTTTTTCTCTTCTCCATTTTTTATAACATCGAGAGAATGCTCCATTGTGAATTTCTTATGATTGCCTTTGAATCCGGGATCTCAGCAGGATTCGGAAGTAAAATTTACTTCTTCACTCCGAAAAAAAGGCAATCAATGGGAAAGTGAAATTTTAGGAGTCAAATGAAAAATTAGAAGAAATTAAAAGGCAATTTGTAGGCTAATCATTCTCAAGAATAGAAATTTATACATTTTACAAAATTGAGTAAGTTTTCGGTCCAAACTTGATCATCTTTCAACCATGGGTCTGTCTAAATCCGAAAGGATTGATGTAAATCAATGAAGGGTTGCTGTGAATATTTATTAATATAATAATAATATTAATTAATATATAATTAATATATGTATATAATATATTATCAGGATTAATCAATAGTATATTTATCGTATTTTAATATTATAATTAATATACGAGCAGCTAAATTTAAATAAAAGTGGAGGATCCAACGACGCTGGTCTTTTCATCTGAAATTTCCAACTAAGTAAACACGGTTCATTTGGTAAAAAGTGTCCAACATGTTCTGCAGGAATGAGATGGTAAATTATTCTTAATAAGTTGTAATTATGAAAGCCACCTAATCGTTAATATTTCATGTATTTTCATTAGACGAGGTAAATAGGGGCGTGCGCACACTGCAGGGCTTGAAAAGCGTTGGAAAGAAAGTGAGCGGGAAGGTGAAATAGTAGGGAACTGAGAGAAAGGGTTGATTAACGATGTCAACCCACAATTTGCTTAGCAGGTTTCTGATAGGCTCTCGTCGCCCTCGTTGTTCGTTTGGCAACCTCGGAGCTCTGCGAGTATCTCTAATTACTTGAATCATGTTTGCCGAAGCTTCCATTATGCGCCCTCGCTTCCATTCTGCTTTCCCTCCCTCATCTTCTCTCTTTCTCACTGGGACGCTTTCAAGTTACCCTTCATTCGACGTAATTTGAGGTCACAAAGTGCATCCTGAATTTGCAATATCAAGTGTATCGAGTCAACAGAAATAAGAGAATTGTTCATTGAACCGCAAGCTCATTGCCTTTTCCATCTCAATTTATCTTCATTTCGTCCTGATCGTTTAGCTTCGAAATAATAAATAAACAAATAATCTTGAAATGAAATTTTGGAAAAATGGAAAAATAATAATGAATTCACTAATTCTTGGCAAACGAAATATGTTAAAATGTCTAAATGAATAACGTCTTTAAGAGGAATCGCGTACAGTTTGCCTAAAACTACAATGACCTCAGTCATGATAGGGAACGTGGTAGTAGCGAGAGTTTTGGTGAATCCAGTGAATTTGTAATATGATTCCGAATGTCCGGATTTATCCTGAATTTATCGTCGCAATGCTTGCTCAACATGCGTGGACAATCTCCGTTGGAGAGTTATTCTCTCAATCTAAACTGTTCTCCCAAGTTCAAGTGCCTCTTGCTACGATTGGAATACGAGTGGAGAGACTATGTCAATCGCAAATCCCAGGCGTATATCGTACCCATGGCTGCTACGAATCAATTGGATTTGGCGTTAAGCTCGTCACAGAGTTTGTCGAGCAATTATCGCCCTTCCTCAATATATTTGTGTATATATTGACTCTCTCTCCCATCGTATATGCACGTACAAATATATTTATAGTGAGACGAAATGCAGTTTAGAAATTTCCAAGAGTCTGTGCATTTATAAATGTATATATGTGGATCTGCAATGCGTAACACGAGCGTCCTTGATATGCTGGTTCGCCCTCGCTATTTGTCGGAGTGCGAAACACTTATCGTTCTTCAATTCGCTACGTTACTTTGTATTTCTGTAGTATTATTTCTATATACCCGCAGTCGTATAACCGTTTATAAACCTACGCTCGTTTCGGATTAATAGAGCAAACGATGAGAATTTCTCTTTCCGAACGATCTTCTCCAACAGACTTTTTCATTATTTACTGTATCCAAACACTATCCGTACATAAATTAGCGAGGATTAATTCGAGCATATATCCATATCGATATATATACGACAATGTCATAAGCGAGCTCCGTTTATCAATATTTACCGAAATTGTGTATTTCAATTATCCTTTTCATTTTATTTCCGCTTCGGTGCTGCTTCTCTATCGAAATGGAATATAATTTAAAACAAATGTTGAATTCCTTCACGATTTTTTCAACGTTGTGAAATGTCCAGATGGCAAAGTTATTAAAAATAAATCCATTTTCCCATTCACTCAATTGACCCATGTTTGGAGAAGTAAATATCGAGAAAAAAAATCAAATCAATGTAAAGAAACATTTAAATCCGACATTTTTGAAAATCTCAATTTCATTAACAAGAAGTGCACATTCCTGTGCATTGATTTTCGTGATGAAGTAAAAAAAAAAAAACAGCAGACTACACAAGAATCAGTAATGTGACGACGAAGGGCGTAGAGAGAATAATAAGAGGTTGAGGCCACATGCTGACGAACAAATTTTAAGTCTTCTCTTCCCTGTGTACTTGATCGTCTACATCTATATAGTATCTATTGACTTTGATGCTTCACCCCTATTCAGATACAGACCTCTCTCTCTATATATATGTGTGCTCCCTTGTGCTCCAATTCGTTCCGGGTAGATCGAACCATCGATCGCTCTCATCCTTTTTCGTTGCCCTTCGCCACTCCCTCCTCTCTCTCTCCGTCCCTCTCGGACCCTCTCTCACTCTCTGAGCTTCGTTTTGATCGTCACATTGCTTGCCTATTTAGTATGTCAAGAGAAAGATAGTGAAAAAAAGTAAAAAAGAGTGAGGGATACTTCCACGAGCGGATAATTGCAAGATCACACGGAGTGAAAAGTGAGGATAAACAAAAAAAACGAGGAAGACAGATGAGAGAGTGGTTAAAGTCGATTCGGAGTTTTGACGTTTAGGAACAGCTCACCGGTTAAAACGTTTCGCAGCACGTAAAATCATAACGCGATAACATGTAAAGAAGCGTTCCAACCCCTATCATCCTTTTTCACTGTCACCCTACTGTCTATACGTACCTCGATGACAAAGTGTGAACCCAAGGACATCAGTCCTCTCAATCTTAATTAGCTCTTTGTGTTTTTATTCCGATCATAGCCCCGAACACATCAATCTTTCCACGTAATTGCAAGCTCAAAATGGTTTTATCTTCGCTCACGAGTATAATGATAATTAATCGTGGGTCCTCTTATCATGCAAAGTTTAGGTTTTTTTTTATTCGTATAACATACGCGAGTATCCGTTCGATCGCTCGATTTATAAAATCATGTTATTTTCTTTGAGAAATATGATTTGTATTCACAAAATCAATTCCATCGCATCGACCGACGTCTCCCTGTGACAAGCGAACCACACCTTTGGTATATTATTTCCACGGTTCTACAATTCCTGCGGTACAATGCAGGAAGCTTGAGATAATTCCGGACGCAAGATACACCGGAACACCACGATAATTCGATATTCTCAGACCCTTACTGTTGTACGCGCCTGTGCTCATGCGATCGTCGCATCAATGTTCCGTATCGTTGTGTTTTTCTAGACGTGCAAAGTCTCGTATTTTCTTGAGGGCAAAATTCATAATGAAATTTCGTATATTGACTCCAAGCAAAATTATTTCCGACAGAGTATGCCACGTGAACGATTTTATGGTAGAAAGTAATCACGCTTTTTAACGCATTTCCCGAAGTAGGTCAAAGTCCCTAGCTCCTGAACAGTACTCGAAACATTTCTGACACCTGAAAATAATTTTCATGCTACAGCCACCCATGCAAAGTTTCAAAGGCTCATTACCGATGATGAGATACTCAGGACCTGGGTGTTATAGCCTATCAGAGATATAAATAGTTGTGGATACTACTAATATGCATGGTTATCGCATAGCGTTGCGCAAATATATGAAAATAGCTGTGAACTGATCGAGCTACTTTGGCTATCGACTCTATGTCGTTGACTAGACCTCAGCGGTTAATTATGAGCCTCTCATCCAGAAACATAATCCGATTTTCTCTCTCGCTTACCACCAATAATGATAAAGTGATGCAATAAGTAAATTAGTCGATAAATGGACGATGAATTTGTGTATAATTAACAGGCCAGATTTGCACGTCATTAGATGGCAGTTTGATATGCTCCCGAGTTTTCTGAATATACCCGATTACTGTGCGTAAATGAATAAGTAAACTAGACCTTTATCAGCCACGTATAAAAATAAATCGGATAGGAGAAGAGCATCGATTATTGGGTGCTCGCCTAATATTGTACCCGACGCGACTGCTCATAATTACAGCCTTGCAAGACACTTGCAGCACTGCGATGCTTTCTGCCAACAATTTTAGTTCACATAGGGAAATATCAAACATTAGAAACCGTTTGCTCCGTCACTAAATTCTATTTTCATTCTATAAACAAAGTGAATATTCCAATAATGTAAACACATTAATCGCGTTATCGTATTGTCTTGCGGTTTATTATGAATTTACAATAAAACTATGGGGTTCAATTGAGTCCATAATAATTCTATGGTTTATACAATCGTTGGTATTTGGGACCGAATACAATACATTGCTGTATAGAGGCTGATAAAAAAATTTATGTATGGATGGCAAACGAAGCAATAGGATTTCTTAGGATTTCTGAAATATACAGTTGACGATATTGACCAGCAGCTCCATGCTAGGATGGACCCTATCGATTTTGGGTATCCCATTGAAAAGCCTCTTTCATGGGGAATTAACCATGACATTTTTGTTTGATGTTTCAATAACTTTAAACCGTAAATATCGTTTCATTTCGTGGATGATTCTTCATGTGGAAAACAAATACGAAGTCGATCAAAGCTCACTTTTCGACTATGTGGTTTTGTCACTTTTTGAGTAAATCCATTTCAACTTTTCCCGGATCGATTGTTTGTTTTTAAAGAAAAGTTTTCATTGTGTTATCACGAGCTAATTGTCGTCTGACGAGTGAGGAAAGTCTCACGTCTGTGAATATTACGCTTCGGAATTAATTGAGCGGCATATTTTTTGATTCATGTACTACATAGATATACGGGAAAAGTTTGTCGAGCTTGAAAGCAACATTTGTATGCTCGACTAATCGACAAACAGGGGGTGTGTCGATCTGGGCTCATAGTCGGGCGATATGCGACTTTTGATTGAATTATTCGTGAATAAGCGTAGCGTGAAACGGGGTCGCGAGCGGGAAAGGCGCGCTGACGCGCCACCAAAGCTGCAAAGGGAAGGAAGGCGTAAAGAGTCAACAATAGAGGAGGGAGGGCGAGAGAGAAAAGCGGGGTTACATCCAATGATTCGGTTTGCGGAGCAACGCGCTATGGCTTCAGAAAAGAAAGAGATCTGACAGGTGAAAAGGAGAGAAAGAGAGAACCACTGAGAACGATATCTACGGATATAAATGTCTATATTTGGAATGTGCGGGTATTTCCGGAAGCTTAGTGTGCTCAATGCAAAGTTGCGCTACGTCGAGACACGATCCTTGTCCAAAGGCGAGAAAGAGAGAGAGAGAGAGAGAGAGAGAGAGAGAGAGGGAAAGAGAGGGAGAAAGTAAATTCGTGATGAAATGGAGAGAAAGAAGCTCGGTCTCACTGCGACGAAAAGTCGAGACCAAATGTATCTATATATCCCCGTTCTTAAGCACGCTTTCATATATTCTGGCGTGGAAAGGGCGCGGCAAATGTCTTTAACTACAGGCGTGTTGGCCGCCCTGGCTCCAAGCCATCTTCTTCAACGCATATATAGATATCACCCCAAGTATATACGTATTTCATATAGCTATATACTTAGCGATGTCTGAATAAGATCAATGTGAATCCATCCGGCAACTTCCCAGGCTGCCAAAATTCGAAAACCACTGGAGCCACGATTCTCCCGTATCGCTTCACTACCCACAGAACGACATCAGGACTAGCTGATCGTTTTTGAGTCACGTGTCCTTCGCGTTGCGATAGGATACCGTTTTTCTTCTTTAGCACCAAAGCTTTCGCATCTTATTTCGGGACACAATGACGCCTGAGACTCGATGAGCACTTTGTGCCAGAATAAATTAAGGAAGAATATCTACGATATTGGAAATTCATTTTATCTCTATTTCGGTAATAAATACATTTGTTTTCGACGACATTCAACTTTTCCATAATCATTATTATTCCCTCGGGGAAGGCGCCCATTTTAAGAATCCCCTTGTTTTTTTACACCGTACACCGATAATAAAGCCTTTTTCGAAATAAAGCAAATGATGTTGAATTAAAAACGTCAATGGGAACGCAGAGATCAAATCTTCCCAGGATTGAGAATTTCCATCCGAAGCACTACGCATACAACGGAGTTTCTTCGCTTTCGAAAATGGAATACATATCTGTGCGGAAATAAGTAGGGGAAGAGCTAGCTACCTCGACGCTTGAATTTGCACCGGGAGAGCTTTACCGGGAAGCGTCCTCCCGACCCAGTTTTCTCCTCGCCTGTATCAACCTCTAGCTTTTACTACCGATTCCAGTGCGCTATTTTGTACTATACAGCCAAGTATTATGGTAACACACGTAACGACGTGCACCTCTTGCCTCCAGCCAAGACGATTTCCGGCGTCGCTCGTTATATATATCTTGATTTGCTCAACTGCTTGCTTTTGCTCCACCGGACGACTTTCCACATCAAACCCGTTAGTCATTTCTGATTCCTCCAAATTCGCAATCTCGTCCTCAACCCGCCTCTCTCGTTGACGTTCCCCTCCGCTCTGCTCCGACCTCAATTTAACGCTCCATTTCACGGGATCATCGACACCCCGATCTTCCCCTATTCTTGGCAATACTTCACTATTATTTCTGCAGCATCCCATCGTGAATTTCAGCCCCCGAGATTCACTCGCTGTATAGAATTAGAGCTCTCATTTATTTAAGGTTACATCGTTAATTGTTTGCGATACGCTGCTTCGTCCTTGAAGGGAGAACACAACCAATTACTATTAATCAAAGAACCAGAAAATCTCCTATGGATTCAGCAAGGATGCGATAAAATATCACGAGCTTCACCGCGACGACGATGCCATATCCAGGAACAACGAATAAAATATAATGCTATGTAGTTTCTTTCCGCTTTCAAATTGGTATGAGAATCTGTGAATAACTCCATTTTCAACAAACACAAATGATAAAATGTTGCCGCAAAGAACAGACAGACCGAGAAGATTTTTTTTAATCAAGTAATTCACGTCACGAGCGATTTTCTTCAACGGCCAAAGTTATAAACATCCGGAAGGCTATTCTCTTCAGGATATTTTATCCATTTTTTTAATTAACCCGCATTCAAGTCTTTGGGGCCAGACCCATTGTGTTGGCCTTGTGATTAATACTGTCCAAGTCATGTTTTTTCCAGCATCGTGAGGAATTCCCAGGTTCTTTCAGAGAGGGTGGTGAGGGGTAGTTTTTCATTGTTCGGCGAGGACCATTTGTGAACAAAGCTAAGGGGGAATTCACATCAGTTTTGGAAGTGAACAGTTTGATTCACGATTTCACGTGTCCTAGGAGAAGAAGCAAAACTTATCCTTCTTCAGTTTCCATTTCTTTTGTGATAGTATTTTCTAGGGTTCTATGAATCTTCGTAGTATTTTATTCCGATAATGCCCAAAGGCACTGCAAACTCTTTATGCTTTGTTTTCTCGAGAAGAAGAAAACTCACGCGCCAGGCAAGCAAAATGAAAAATGTCGATGGGTAATGTGGTGAAGGAGCTGAGAACTAACCTTTCTCTTACTGGCACCATCAGGCTTTGTTTTTCCTTCTCCAATTTGTTTTTTTTACCTGTCACGGTCTGACAAAACTCCAATCCATGTGAATTCCCTTAGATTCCATGTATAAAATGCTTGTAGAGCACGTGATAAGAATAAGACCACTGCTGTACGCTCCTGAAGCCAACGAGTCGGAAAATCTCCTAAGGTTTTATTCGGAACGAGAATACGAAAGAGTTTTCCTCCATTACATATCTGCGAAATGTTTTTAGCATATTATTAAAATCTCTGTATGCATATCGATTGCAGAACCATGCATTATTTTTGGCCGCGTTTAACACACCACTCAATCGATCTCCATGAATATTGACAAGAACGAAGATCATAATTCAAAGGAGAAAGTAAATTGTGCGACATTCCGATCAAACAATTTCTAACTAACGCCGAAGAAAACTTTGAATGGTCGATAGTATAATTCTTTTTTATTTTCTAAAATTCTAATTTATAATAGAACAAAAAATTACAGCCATTTTTGTGGATTGATAAACAATTTGACCATTCGGTTTTTTTTTCTTCAATTTTATTCTCACAAAGAATCTGTCAAGTAATTTGTTTTCATATGAAAATAAATCCTGAAGTCATATTTTTCTTTGCTCTCTGAACCTCAAACCACTGCCTCAGACTAGAAACGAACAAAGGTGATGTGGAGCAGACAAATTTTACGAGCTACGTTGCTAAAAGGGACTGCCCAACAATACGAGTCCTGAAACTTTTGAACTGAGATACGAGCCATGGAAATAACAATGCGAACCAGCGTCAAGATTACCTCATTATTTTTCTCTGCTACGAAACGCGCACGATCCGTAAGATCGAGGAATATGTACCGCGTTACGGTGGAGATAACATATCGAACGAAAGCGTTGTAGGTTGGTTACCTAGAAAGGACTACAAGAAATATTCATTTCTTTAAGTACGTAGAAGAAAAAACTCCACGTAAGGAGAGAACGAGAGAGAGAAGAAAACCAGACAAGAGAATAGTTTGTCCAAAACATTGCAGAGAGAAAATTGCACGAACAACGTATTTTCTTTCTGTCACGTGAATTTTTTTAATCCGGACTATACAAAATTCAAGACGGAGAAAATCTATAGCGTAGCTGTTACAACCGCGGCGTAGACGATAATAAAAATAAAACATTCCGCCAGGGACATACCACAACGACAAATAAAAAGGCAAATGTTTATGGTAGAATTTTTATTATCATACCTCCGTGAACAAAAAAAATCTTTGTCTCTCGTCTGAGCGAAGAAAAATATGCAGGGTTACGTTAAAAAGACGGGCCTAGGGAGAAAGATAATGTCAGTTGTAGATGTCGGTATGATGTCAGACCATATTCGCTTTCATACGTACCAAATACAAACTATACCGTGTCTCCGCTCGTCCCTCTAAGACCGAAAGAAAAGCTTTTTCCTCTTCTCGTCCTTTCCAGAATGATCGGGAATTCTCATCAGAATGCACTTTTCTCAATTGCTTTACAGTTGCTATGTGTGTTAAATTATTATACGAGACGATACGACAGTGCTTACGTGATCGCAGCATCGATTACTCCGTTTCGACCTTCCGTTCGTAACGCTTACTTCGAATTTGAAATTTTTCTTTCTTCCATATCGATCGTCGCAATTCATTCATATATACTCGGCGGAAATTTCGGAGTAAATAAAAAAAAAAAAAAAACTGCATTAACAGATTGAAAAAACGAGGGATCCGCTTCTTTTTATCCTTTTGAGATCTCAAGTCCACGATAAAACTGATTCTTGTCGTCATGAAATGTTTGCCAGGATTAAAGTCCGGGGTACCTTTAAGATTTTGGCATTCACTTCCTGCCAGCATAAAAAAGATCGACGTAAAAGTCAGGAGATCATTTCAAGAAACGATATTCTAGTGGCAGTAGATGAAATTTTTCCGATATTTTATACCCAATTCCCTTCCGTCTCTACGATCTGAAAGATTTATGTATATTTCTACGATGTTTACGAATCAAATTGCCTTTTTGATCGAAAGCTGAGTCTTATTTCCAGGCCAATATTCACACGTCGGTGGGTGAACTACGAAATATCGTGATTCGAGATATTGCTTCCATTTACGAGTGTCAAAATAACGCTTCACCACTTTTTCGTGTATTATTTCAAGCCAGCTCTCTCACACGGAATTTCTCTGCAAGAAAATTCGACAGTTATTTTTTGTCGTTTATTTGCTTATTATATTATTATTATATGATCTGGTTTGTTAAATTTTCAGAAAGAGGCTCGATTATCAGAACTTTTAGTTCTTTCATCATCGTTTAGAAAAAGTCTAGAAATTATTTTGAAATAGAGCAGAAGTGAGGGTAAAAAAGAATGGAAAACCTCAAGGATCCAGGCAGTTGAACACGAAGCAATACATTGGTCGCGTAGTCGTAGATTTTACATTGTCGATTTCTGACACTTTTTTTTTCCATTGTGTGTGATGCAGGAGAACGCAGATTGAATTGCCACCGGCTTTCCTCTTTGCCTATTTTTTGTCCTTCTCCCTCTTTGTCTGCAGACCATATATGCGAATTCCAGCACATTTTCAGCGTCACTCTCATCAGACACGTTTTTACTTCGCCTCGTTCTCTCGGTGCACTATTTTTTTCTCCACACCGTGTTTGTAAAACCCGAGTAAATGAGAGTTTCGTTGCTATCGTTCGCAAAGTTCCATTTAGCTGGCGCTACACGTACGCGATAAAGTTTCGATGTAACCTGCGAGAACTGCCTTTTTTCAGTAGGTTTTGTATCCCATTGTACGAAATCCCGTTTTTTACACGCTTCTATTGTCTGCAATTCATGAAAAATATTTTACTTCTTCTTCATTAAATATCAAATACAACATTCGCATATTTTTTCAATTATGACCGTCACTTATTCATTTTTTATAATTATCGTCACTGCAGTTCCGGCACAACAGTTTTATGCAATTAAAAAATCGTGGAAAATATCCAGCGTCGTTTCAGTGAAAGACTCGACGTTGAAATGTACAATTTTCTTTCTAACATTTAATTACTTCGGTCTCTAACTTCCTGGCAGATATATTTGCGCATTTATTTATACGGAAAGTAAACAAATAACAGGAATGTATAGGCCGCTTTAATCCGGTTTCTAGCGCGGATTCTTTATCATTTTATCAGTGCAATTCTGTTTTTTTGTGTGCCAAAAATTAATTGCTGGGAGGCCAACTTTCAGGTGAATCATTTGCAAAGATTGTAAAAACGTCATGGAACTAAATCCTGCACTGTTCGTGCCCGAAGGCTTTTGACATCGATACAATTGATCACAGAAAAAAATAAATCACCAAAAACGGCTTTGTTTCGAAATTTTGTAGTTTCATTTTTATTCCAATGTTATTTGCCGTACGTGAGCATTCAAGCAAGATGGAATCACTGAATACTAACAACAAATTGAACTTTCAATATTTTTCACGTGCAATGAGTCCACTCGTTATTCGTTCATGTATTGGAAGTTTGACATCGCAGCAAAAGGTCACCATTACACGAGCTTTTCATGCTCCTGCAATCGTGTAAGCCTGTTTCCCTTGAGAGCGGCTTGAAGGGAAGACAAACGGCAAAAATAGTAATTTTACTGTGTATAAGAGTACAGCAGGGCTTGGCGTGCTACGCTTTTTATTTGATACTTGCGGCGTCGAGCCGCTGTCGCGTTTCTTGATCTCAAGAGATGTAACCGTTCTACGCGTCTTTCTACATAAAACATGTTTCTCATTTTTACAGGAGATGGCGGAGGTGCGGGTGACGGCGATCCCATCGTCGGTGGAAACTCCGAGAAGAAAGCCGGATACGAAACTAATCTTTATCTCTACGATGTAAGTACAAAAATGCTCCAAAATATTAGAAAATAATCCATCGGCGCCGATGCCAAGAATTGTGAGATGAATAAATATTCACAAACCCTTAATAAACTCAAATAAATTGTCACAGTTTGACGACGAGTCCGTCGGGCGATATAGAAAAAAACGTGAACGTGATTGTCTCTATTTGACAATTTATTCATGTACGGTAGACACGAAGCGTAATAATAATCGAGCGCTTGGTCTACCGTTGAATTTTCTCCTCAGAAGGGAAAATAGTTTCGGAAACGATCAAAGCGAAAAAAAAAATAGGAGAAAAAGGTGAATTGAGAAATTCACGTACTCGAGGTCAATCAGTTATTCTCAGCGACTCTTTCCATTTCTTGCTTCAAGTTTAGCCACAAGAGCTGCGACTTTTCTGCAACGACGAGAGTCCGTGTTTCCTTCTCAAAGCCGGTGCTTTACGAGAACGATGCATATTCAGTGAGTTTGCTCCGCGCTCGGTATAATTCTATCGAATTGAATTATCCAACCGCCACGTTCTTTTGTGTCATTTTTCATGCTTTTTTTCACTTTCTGTCGCGCTTCTTTGAAGCGTTTGCTCGTCTGTATAATACAGCTCACACCGAACATTTTCGGTGCGGCATAATACGAGGTAACTACGATATTCACGCAGCCACACATTTTCGTTTCCCACAAACGAAAGTAAAATTTAAAAAAAAAGCTCAATTTTCCAAATTACCCATGGAAAAATGTTTTTCTTGGAAACTTTTCAACGCTTGAAGATCAAAGTTACAGCACTGATGAACTCTCCAAACTTCTAGCGATCCTCATTAAAGATTCATCAACTCACGATAAACTGATCCTCAATTATTCGGCTGTAAAAACGTTCCTCCCTTGTTTTTTATACTTTCTCGTTAAAAAGTTAATCGTCGGTTATTGGTTGAACTGTAAATAACGTCCAACGTCCACAGCATCCGTCTCCATGTGCCGGGCTGTTTGATACGCCTTTGACACAAACATACTGTACAAAGAACTAAGCTCGCAAAAGGAAAACAAAATAAATGAGCACGACGAAACAATTTCTGTTCTGTCAACATGAACGATATTATTTTTGGCATAAATTTCCAAAGTCACAGATTCCCCACATTGGTTGAACGTGAGTTCATGGTGAAATATTCCCGCACGAACGCGGCTCGAACGATTTCGAAAAAAAACGTCTAATCATTCCGGATACGTTGAAATTATTGCGGCAAGGAATACGTTTGCAACTACGACGTAGTAGGAAGAAAAATAGAAATTGGATTATTATTTATTATTAGCAGGATCTTGTTCCACAATGTCAAGTATCATTCAACGATTATCGTGAAAACAACAAAAACGGAAATAATAATAGTCGTGGTAATATTAAAGAAAAAATATGATAAACATTATGGATCAGGAAAAAATAGTAGAAGGACGTTATAGGAAAGCGACGTTCAAAAGTCGGTGAACAGTGTCACGAAGATTTCATTGATTACGTGTCTCCAACGTCCAATCACTTATCTCCTTCATCTTCTTCGATTCGTTTCTTTTTTATTCTTTATTGCTCTGGGAAGCACTTGTGTTCGATAATGCTGTACACTGAGTCTCCTTTTTTGTCTGTTGCTTTTTGTCTCGCTCGTCTGTTCCCCTTCCGTGGCAAAATACTTCACGACAATTAAAGTGAACCGAGAAACACGAGCAAAGGAAAAAGCGAGCTCGGGTGACTCCTCAGGATTTTAATGAAGCCCGGAGACCGCAACATCCTCCTGCACTTTTTGTAGTTTTTACACAGATCTCGCTTGCCTTCTCTTTCTCTCTTACCCTCTTTCCTTTTATGCTCGTATATAGGATACTGCTGTCGCAGCTGTACTGGCTTTCCTCCCTGTCCTACTTTCTTATCTATCGAAGCTTCGAACTCTGCCTCTCCGAACAGTGAAAAAGAGAGAGAGAGAGAGACGGAGAACGTTTCTATCGAACGATTCCTTCCTCCTCTCTATTTCCTTCTCTCTCTCGCTCTCTCTTGCGAACCTATTCGATTTCGCTGAATCTGAAGATCGAGAAGTCTGGATAACGAAGGGCGCAGCTAAAAAGACGAGAGGATAGTAGATAGAATTCAAAGAGAATGTAAACGAGAGAGGCCCTGAATATGTAACGTGTAAAACCAGAAACTCGCGCAGTCAACGCGTAAAATTCTTTAATTGCCGAGATTTTCGTGCCGAAAGTTTTATTGAAATCGCAAAATCTAGATTCGGTTTACAATTTTTGCAACTCTTGCGGAAATATTTTATTAATTTTCATATTTTTTCGATACAAATGATTTTTTTTTTCATCGTTACATTTTTCAGTCTGTGCGAAAAACCAGATATCAGGTGTATGCGTACGTGCCTGTATGCATACGTAGACGCCTGCGTATTAACATATACAGGTAATGTATATCTTGCAAGAGCAATCATAAGTTTGCCAAGCAATCTCAGAAAATACTCGAGACACTCCTTCGTGTACAAGGTGACACGATCCTTGATAAACCCACCCTGCGTGTATCTAATCCTGTCTTGATCGCGTATTCGTCTCAACGCGACGAGTCGCAGCATCCCTGCGAATCAGTCGGATTTATTTTTATCGTCATGCCGAGGCAATCTTTTCGCACAGGAAGATAAAAAAGTGGATGAGATCCAATGCGTGAACACGTTCTAGATTCACTCAAGAAAAACAGATTTTATTATAAGGTCGAAGGTCGAATGCCTCGGAGTAATAATCCATAAGGTGATTTCAAGATGAAATATTTTTTTCAATAGACAGAAAATTGTAGCGTTTATGTTCTTGGCAGAAAAGATGAGAGAAACAAGTCGATTTCATCGTTTTTTTTCATGCGCCATACCAAATTGGACCGTAGGCTTTTCGCAGAAGTAATTGGACTGCTGAAGTGATTCAATCGTTCTTCTTTTTCCACGTGTTTCCAATACACCAATGGATTTTCAAATAAAAATTGAATGACTGCAAATGAATTGAGTGGAATCGAAATTGCGAACATAATTCAATCTCCCCCGTACCACAATGAGGCTAAAAATTGGTTGATCGATATTTCAATGTGGCAATTGAAAGAACTCATTCAATTCTTTTTTGACATGAGTCAAATTAATCGACTCGCTGTTCGAATAAAATTTCATTATTTCACAATAATTGAATTTTGATTGTTCTCGCGATCCCTCCAAATTGTTTTTTATTCCATGTGTACCAAATTTATCTCTATTCACAATTCGTACGAAACAAAACGAAAATGTGATGTTTCCGTAAACACGGAGGCGCGTGGAAAATAATCTGCTCATTATTCACAAATATTATTCGTAATTAGTTTTCCCCGAATTCGTCTTTGGCTTTTGACGGAAATAATGAAAAAAATGAGGATTATTCATGTTTTTTTTTTAATTGCAGGAGGAATTGGACGATCGACCCCGTATCGCGACATTGCTCAATACCCTTGGGGAATACAGTAACACAATACCAGCCGCAACTGACCCGGACAGCAAGGATGCTCCAGCAGCCGGTGCACCTAGTGCCCGGATGGGAACACTCATTGGCGTCTTCCTGCCTTGTATTCAAAATATCTTCGGCGTTATTCTCTTCATTCGTCTCACTTGGGTCGTTGGGACTGCTGGTGCTATTCAAGGTTTTCTCATCGTGCTATGCTGCTGCAGTGTCGTGAGTAACATCATTTTATTCCATCCTGAAAATGTTTTCCGCAACCAAAATTCTAAACGGCAATGGAAGCTCCAGTAAGAACTTGTTCTGCAATTCAATTCTGTGATTTATGTCGTACGTCGCTCAAACTGAAGTACCCGCTTAACATCCTAAAATTAATTCAGAACTCTCCAACTAATTTGAAAACTCAAACTCCTGCTAAGCTTCGAACTTGAGCCAAGACCGAATTTGGATTAAATTGAGATACGACCTTGAACTATGATCCAAAGTTCAAGCACGAGGTAATTGTGTTTGGTTCCAATATGATTTTCGTCTTTTATTGACAAAATTTTCAACTTGCACGCAAATGAAATTAAAATCGATCAAGTATTAAGATCGGATTATTTTATTTTTCATTCAAAGTACCACGTACCTTAAGGGCTTTTCTTTATTCAATCAATAAACCAAACCCACCCAACATGAAAGTGGCCAAAGTCTTTCGATTAAAAATAAAAACTTCAATGTGAAAGAAAAAAAAAAAAAAACTTGACAACCTCGATCCTTCGTATTTACAGACTATGTTGACCGCTATAAGCATGAGTGCCATCGCTACTAACGGAGTTGTACCTGCTGGGGGTTCGTACTTTATGATATCCAGGAGTCTTGGTCCAGAATTTGGTGGCGCCGTTGGAATGCTCTTCTACACCGGTACCACCCTCGCGGCTGCCATGTACATCATCGGAGCTGTTGAAATAGTTCTGGTGATTATCAACAATACATTAAACTTATTCGTTTCTTTAACCGCCCGTAGACACTCATGGGTTGGGGGTGTCCAACGCATTCAGCAAAGGGATTGATCTATTCAGCGAAGGGATGATTTATACTCTTGGGGCTGATAATCCCAATTTTTTTGTTCTTTCAGACTTATATGGCGCCATGGCTAAGTATATTCGGAGATGCCACTAAAGACCCGAGTGCAATGTACAACAATTTTCGAGTCTACGGCACCGGGCTGCTGGTGGTCATGGGCACGATAGTTTTTATTGGCGTCAAATTTGTCAATAAATTCGCGACTGTCGCTCTCGCCTGTGTAATACTTTCCATCATTGCCGTATACGTTGGTCTTTTCGTTAATATCTACGGAAGCGATACTCTTCAGTAAGATTTTTTTAAATATTATTGCTCTCTGCTTCATTTTTATTATTAATTTTTCGTCACCGTCAGTTATGTGTTGAATTTTCATTCTGTCCTTCCGAGTCCTTTCTATTTCCTCTATTCCTGTAGCCTCTTGAAATTCTCGTCGCGAAAAAATTTGCTTTTTTTTAAAGCGTCGTAAAAATATTCCACTTGATTCGATTTTCCTCAGTGTCCAATTTGTTCGACGAGAAGAATCGTCGCCTCTTGCTCCTGCGGGCTCGAGAGTAAACGAACCTTCGCGTACGCTCTATGAAACACGAATAGCTTCGTCGCGTTTTTGTCGGGAAAACTTTACCTCATAAAATTTCGATACGAGATCGTGGAATATATAAATTACTGAGATCCACAATCTTCGTTGTGTTGTTCAATTACCTGGAATTTTTCTGAACTTCATTCCACCCTTATTCTTGGTTTGCAACCGGAAGTCATCGAGTATGTTTTTCGGGGAAGAAGAGTCCTTCGAGACAAGGGATAGATTTTCCTTCCAAAATATTTGCCTCATCCCTCCATTTCACGTTATTACTTTGTACTAACGTTATACATGCAAAAAACTTTGCAACGTTATGTATGAAAAGGAAAAACTTGGAGTAACTCAAAATTTATCAACTTTTAGCATGTGCGTTCTTGGAAAACGTCTGCTGAAAGATATTAACATAGCCAATTGCTCGAAAAATAGTGAAACGCTACAACACCTTTACTGCGGTGATACGGGCGATACTTGCGATCCTTACTTTGTAGAGCACAACGTGAGTGTCGTAAAGGGAATCCGTGGATTAGCGAGTGGTGTATTTCTGGGTAAGTGCCGTTGGGAACTTGCTAAGAATTCTCTAGCATTTAGAACTGATAATCGACTCACAAGACACTTTAATGGCGAGCACATAAACCAACAACGCTGGTGCAATTAGGATTTTTGTATTTCCATATCTCATTCAAATATTCCGAAAGTTCCTGAAGGATAAATATTCGAATTTTTGCAGAAAACATCTGGGGCAGTTTCCAGGAGGAAGGACAATTAGTCGCTTACGGACATGACCCAAAGGACGTGGACAACATGGCAGAAACCAGCTTCAACCAAATTCAGGTTGACTTGACGACTACGTTTACCATTCTCATTGGTATCTTCTTCCCATCCGTGACAGGTACACCGACAAATATAATTATTCCAAAAAGCTCTAAATCTTATTCAACCGTCATAATTGTTTCATTATTTCATTGTCGGAGAGAAAAATTCGATAAAAAAAAAAAAAAATACGGTTTTTCGTCAATTTTTGACAACGTTCATTTTCGTGTTTAAAAAAAAACAGAAGGTTCTAGTAAATCGTTCTAAAAATGATGTAACAACCCGGTACTGTTTGTACCTTATCGGTACGAAAAAAATAGCAGCAATAGCTCGGAATGAAATCAGAGG
This sequence comes from Campopleginae sp. 14b, assembly GCA_030522525.1. Classification (NCBI taxonomy): domain Eukaryota; kingdom Metazoa; phylum Arthropoda; class Insecta; order Hymenoptera; family Ichneumonidae; species Campopleginae sp. 14b. The sequence continues at coordinate 94,775 of JAPYYS010001173.1, forward strand.
AAAACCGGTTGATAGAGATTGGTGAATATGTAAATATTGGATGACAATTGTGTTGCAGGAATAATGGCGGGATCAAACAGATCGGGGGATTTGGCAGATGCCCAAAAATCAATACCCATTGGTACGATATGCGCGATTCTAACAACGTCGACGGTGTATTTATCAACAGTACTATTGTTCGCTGGTACGGTGGATAATCTTTTATTACGTGACAAATTCGGTCAGAGCATTGGTGGAAAGCTGGTAGTCGCGAATATAGCATGGCCGAATCAATGGGTCATTTTGATCGGCTCATTTTTATCAACTCTCGGTGCTGGTCTTCAATCATTGACGGGAGCACCTCGACTGCTTCAAGCTATAGCCAAAGACAGTATTATACCATTTTTAGCGCCATTTGCTAAGAGTTCAAGCCGAGGGGAACCGACGAGGGCATTATTGTTAACCGTGCTGATCTGTCAGTGTGGAATTCTTCTGGGAAACGTCGATTACCTTGCCCCCTTATTGTCAATGTTTTTCCTCATGTGTTACGGCTTCGTTAATTTAGCTTGTGCCCTTCAGACCCTGTTGCGCACACCAAATTGGCGTCCACGTTTCAAATATTATCATTGGAGTCTCTCGTTCGTTGGCCTCTCACTCTGTATCGCGATAATGTTCATGACCAGCTGGTATTACGCGCTTTTGGCGATGGGAATGGCCGGCTTGATCTACAAGTACATCGAGTATCGTGGCGCTGAGAAAGAATGGGGTGACGGTATACGAGGTCTCGCACTTTCGGCTGCGAGATATTCCTTGTTGAAACTTGAGGAAGGTCCGCCGCACACGAAAAATTGGCGTCCGCAAATTCTCATACTCGTTAAACTGAACGAGGACCTTGTGCCGAAATATCGTAAGCTCTTTGCATTCGCTAGCCAATTGAAAGCTGGACGTGGCTTGACCGTTTGCGTAAGCTGTATCGGCGGCGATTATACGAGAAATTCTGGTGAAGCACTCGCTGCCAAACAATCGCTCCGGAAAGTTGCTGATGAAGAAAAGGTCAAAGGTTTTGTCGAGGTATTGGTGGCGCGAAACATCATTGATGGTCTCAGTTCTCTCATACAAACTACCGGCCTTGGTGGCATGAAACCCAATACCGTTATCCTTGGATGGCCTTACGGATGGCGACAGTCCGAGGACGAACGAACATGGCGTATATTCCTTCAAGCTGTAAGGAATGTCACTACCGCTCGTATGGCTCTTCTCGTTCCCAAAGGCATCAACTTCTTCCCTGACTCCACCGAAAAAGTTGTCGGCTACATCGACGTTTGGTGGGTCGTTCACGACGGTGGACTTCTCATGCTTCTACCATTTTTACTTAAACAGCATAGAACATGGAAAAATTGCAAAATGAGGATATTCACCGTCGCACAGATGGAAGACAATTCTATCCAGATGAAAAAGGATCTCAAAAAATTCCTGTATGAACTGCGTATTGAGGGAGAAATCGAAATTGTTGAGATGGTGAGTGGTAACGTTTTATCACGAAATTTCTCCTCCAGGAAATTCACGCTCTTTCGACACCGCGAGTCCATAAAGCGTTCCATACATTTATCTTTTTACTGGAATTTATTTAACAGTTGGCTCCGTTTGTTGTTTTTATTTTCCAGATGAACTCCGATATTTCAGCTTACACGTACGAGCGGACATTGGTAATGGAGCAACGTAATCAGATGCTTCGCGAGCTGCGACTCACAAAGCAGGAGTCTCTCGGAGTGGTGAGTTTCAACGGCGAATTCGTCGTATCTCCGATTTCGATCGATTCACGATGATATTAAGAAATTATATTAGAAAAGAAAAGAAAAACAAAGAATGAAAGAAAGAAGAAAAACAAACAATGTAAATACGTGAGATAAGAATTGCGCGATGGATACTGATCGGTATGTGTCTGTTTGTTGCGTGCTCGTCACGGATAAGGTGCAGACTTTGGTGGACTTCAACGAGGTACCCGCTGTGGATAATTTACCTCCGGTTTGTCAGTCAGATCCCACAAAAAGAAAACGATCCCTTCATAACGACCTTCTGAAACCAATTCCTCGAATAAACAACAGCACATGTTGTCGTTCATTCTCGTCCTCGATTCGCCCGCATTATTCATTCACTCTATACACCATCGTCATTTATCATCTTATCGTTTCGAATCAAGTCGTCCATCGAAAGCATCGCCAAACAAACGAAATAAATATATATGCAGCGTTCAGAAACGCACACACGACTCTCATCGCCATTTCTGTCATTTTACATCGTGCATTTTATCCCTCCACAAAAAACAACGAGTGCAATCGAAGAAACTCCCGATTTGCCTCACGCTCCCTCTTCAGCTTGGTTGGCACGTTCATTTAGCAGTTGCTTTGATAGAAATGATATTTATTTCTTTATGCGTGTTTGTGTATACATGTATTTCATTTTGATTCATTTTAGCCTTTCATAATAAGCGCTTTCACGCTCTAGTTCATAGTGATCTTGCAATTCGTCATCTATCAAAAATTCCTGACTAAAGATGTGCAAGATCGAATTTTTTGATTATCTTTACAATACTTTTCAATCGAGATAAACAGCAGTTTTCAAATTACACTTGATTGCTGATTTTATAGAGAAAAATACGATTATTATAACCACGGATAACGATTGTAATTGAAAATTTGTATTTTGACCATCTTGGCCCCGAATCCCTTCCATAAAGTCCGTCATATCGGGACAGGAAACAAATTAATATTATTTAATAAAAATCGAGCATAATTAATAAGAAACCAAAAACAAAGAAGCGCTTTAAATTCAAATGGATCATCGTTGATAAAACAATGAATTTATCGCACAGGTACAAAAAATCGTGGATTCCCATCACAACGTAGACGCGAAGACTGCGACAAAAGTGAGATTTATGGAACCAGGTGCTCAACAAGCGAACGGTGCCATTGACGAGGCCGAAGATAAACTCATAACCGACGATGCAGCGAGTGAGAAAGCGCAGGAGGCTTGTGACAACAGCGAGAAAACGGAAGACTGCAAACTGTTGCCGGATGAAGAAACACAACTGATTAGTGGCTCCTCACCGAAGCCTGAAAAACGCGAAAACAGCGAGAAGGACTCCAAGGGAAACGACCAAAAGAGTAACGAACAGACAACGGAAACCCCGGCAGAAGAAAAACCGCCGATAACACCGTAACTATGATTCACATTTAAACACTAATTCATGCCAAACAAAAGGCTGTCATTAGAAAATTTCCATTTATCAGTCACATGGTCTGACTAAATTTTTTACGACTTTATCAAGTTTCACTGCCATTGCGTTCGATTCCGATATTGAGCACCGTCCAAAACTCAAAATTATTACTTTGTTCAATGTGTTCACGAAAAGTCCGTCAGCTCTCGTCAGTCCCCAAATTTTCTTGGATAACAAAAGACCAGCCATAATGTGTCAAAGTCTGAGACGAGGCTCAATTATCTTCGCGCAAGTGGAGAACCATTCAATATGAACACGAATCTCACTGTTTCTCTTTTATTCCTAATCTCCACTTGACATCAACATCGAAGGAGGGTGGTCGCTATTTCGGAGAGGCGCAATCGAAGCTCCCTTTCACCTTATCCTTAACCACTTCCGGTTCATTTGCAACACTTGTAACGTAACGAGCACATCGCCGATGGCAGATCCTCGTTGCCTGAATGCAACCGTTAACTAAGACTGAGAAAGGCCTCATTCCGTTTCCATACAATACACTCGAATCTCTTGACACGTATGCCACAATAACTGCTTCGAATATTTAACCAGGCGAGCAAGAGCGCAGCTGGCAATTGTCGTTCTTAGCTTTTTACGGTCAATGGAACTGAAATTCAATTGCTATTCCTAGTACCAATGTTTCTAGACTATTATCAATGTTTATATTATCACGATGCTATTACTTTTACCTTACTGTAACGACTTTACCGTATTTCAGTACACTTCCGTTCGGTCATGAGTTCCGCGATTTTTTATCCATCAGGACTTTTACATACCATCCTTTCGTAATCCCTGCGACTCTTGGAGCCTTTTGATCACGGTCCAAGATCTATTTTTGGATGTAGAAGACCTTATTTCATATTTTTCAGTCGAAAATATTTTCGAGCTTTCCTTCGATTTCCTTCACTTCGATTTATCTTTCTGCAGGGACGAGGATGACGTGAGGCGCATGCACACAGCAGTAAAACTGAACGAGGTGATCGTTGACAGAAGTCATGACGCTCAGCTAGTCATTCTGAATCTACCTGGACCACCAAGAGACACCAAAATGGAACGCGAATCAAATTGTATCCTTTTGCTCGAAATTTATATTTTTTATACAAACTTGTGAAAACGGCCTAAATCCCATGCCTTCGTATTAGTCGTACAATTTTTTGAATGCTGGAACATTGTTGGAATTCACCTTTTCGTGGCACTTGCATTCGGTGAAATTCTTATTTAGAAATTTGGTGTGATCAAAATTTCAGAACTGAATTTGTCAATTTATTCCAAATCAATAATCCCATCATGTGCAATGAGTTTCTTGATTTTTTGGCAACACGCTCCAATTTTCCAAGTTTTCTCATAATTCATTGTGTGCGGGACTTCAAGTAAAAAAGATTTGCTTCGCTGGCTACCCCAGATGAGGTTCGATGTCCCTTCAATTCGAACGAACCCCAATATATCTATTACTTTTTTTCAAGAATGCAATTATTATTTTGATAAAATCCTTGACTCGTTGACCAGACATGGAATTTTTGGAGGTACTTACCGAGGGTTTGGAGAGGGTGCTAATGGTGCATGGTGGTGGTCGTGAGGTCATCACGATCTACTCGTGAAGTGAAATCGAACAAGATAAAATAAGTGTCGAATCACCAACGCATCAACACTCGAGATCTAGTTTATTTCCGACGTATCTATACGAATTGACGATCGCATCGACGATACGATCGCGTCACTTTTCGAAACTCCGTCACTTACGCTATGCTCTGTGAAGAGATTAAACGAATAATGATGTTAAAGGACGACAACAAAGAACGGAAGAACGAAACTACAATCGAAGAGGAACGACTTCTTTACAAGGACAAAGGAAAAAAAGACGACACCGACGCTGGGCTCTGTTTTCAAAGTGTCGTTGGATTGACGGGGATCACTGTTCCCGATTTTTAGATTTAAACAGAAAGAAACTAAAATGAGAGAGGCTTTAAAACAAAATAAGGGAAGCGCGTTTCGCGTTGAAAATTCGTTTGAAGCTTACTTACCTTCTGGCTCGGTGGCACACCCGGAGCGTGGACTCCAAGTGTGATTGTTGTGATGCTTCGATCGAACGTGATGCCAAACAAAATCTCTTTAATATATATATATATATATAATATAATATATAATTTATTATATTATATATTATATAAGATATATATTATATATAATTTATTATATTATATATTATATAAGATATTATATATATATTATATTACATATATTATATATATATATTATATATATATACATGTATGTATATGTTACGTGCCAAAGGATAAGTTTACTTTGAGTGGATTTTCCGGAACCGGCGTTGAAGGCGAGAGAGGGAGAGGGAGAGAGGGACGAGTTTGGAAAGGGCGTAACTTAAGAGAAAAGATTCCGATCAAATCAACACCATTTTTTCTTCGAGCTTTCCAAAATTCCGAATAAAAAAGGATGAACGTGGGGAACCGATGGGAAACTCATTGTGTCGAGTCGGTTTGATACTACCTGGTGCGTCGTACAGCTCCCGATCTTCCGATACACAATATGATTAAAAAGACAAAAGAAACGTGTTAATTTTCTATGGAAATTGAGGGGAATTCTGAAAAATACTACAAAAATGAATAGAAGGAAAAGAAAATATTGAAAATCAATGAAAACTTCTCATAACACCTAGAAAAGGATTCTCTTGTCTCTTTCTCTGTTTAGCCCTCTCTACCTCTCTCGTAAATGCAAAAGACCGCTGCGCGTAACCCGAGTAATCCTCATTCGTGAAATATATATATGTATACACATCCGTGGGATCCTGTACTTCGAATAGACTTGGCTTTTGCCCTGACCGTTTTAGAAATTCTTTTATCATTTGTTCCAGTCTCTTCAATTTGGAATTCATGACACGGAATCGTTAAAGATTTTAGCAGATTCATTATTCGCGTGGAAACGATAATCCTCGCAAATTTCGTGATAATTTTAATCCAAGTTGAGCCTTGTATAAGTAGGTTTAAAGTTGTTATTGTTGATTAATTGAAAATCATTCTAATAACTAATTTTGTTATGCATATCAATCAAGTATTTTCTCTATTTATTATACATTGTAAGTGCATCGAAAATTGCCAGATGACTTTCGAAGAATCTGTTTAGAAAATTTTTAATTTCTAAATAAAAATTGGTGCACGGGGTTCGTGTTATTCAGCAAATCGGATGAAAAAATATGTTCCAAAATCGTGATTATCATAGCCAAGTCAATTTGTCGTTGAGTTTCCCATGTAAATGTCAAAGCAAAAATTATGTGTAACATTATATACATATATATATTAATATTCATTGGAATATAAATATATATATTTATACAATCGTATGGTTGAAACTAAAATCAAAATTTGGTCCGAGGCTAAGGTCGAAGCATCTACGAAACCACTGCCAGAATACTTTCTAAATGCTTCGCGTTTAACCAAAGACGCGCTAGAGGCTCATTTTTCTACATGCATTGTCGTTTAGAGAGAATAAACAAGGAAAACAAAATATATGTATATATATATCTATACATATATATGAATATATGACAACAATTTCGTCTTATAAATATATGCATGTATACATACATATATATATGTGTATTAGAATATGTATGTAATTATTCTACCGCTTATAGGACATACTCCAATGACGAAATGACGAAAGTAAAGAGAAGGAAGAAAAGAAGAGATAAAGCTGACAAGTCTAAAAAAATGTGACAAAATAAATTCTAGTTTCGAAAAGAAGCGAAAGAAACAAAAGTGAAGAGGCAAATGTTATGATGATTGTTGTGACGAACGTAATAAGTAGAGACGAAAACCTCAATTGTCAGACAAACTTATTCTGTTTTGCCCTTTTTACAATCTTCGTTATTTCTACTATTATTATTATTATTATTATTACTTTTTCTTCGATTATTATAACGACACATAAAGAAGAGAAGAAACAAAAGAACTAAACCCGTATTCATTATAGAATTTTGCTCTCTGACGTCTGTACTGTCCAAGGCCTATTGGTCGAATTGCCACTCGAGCACATCAAAAAGCTGATCAGATGATTCACGAAATATCGATGAAAAAAAACTGATAAATGTATATACATATATCTATATATGGATAAGTGTGTGTGTGTTTGATTCGACGATTCATATGTATCAATATTTATATACACATATATATGAATCGTAAGAGCAACTGATATGAATTGTAAGATCATTGAAAAACATGCATTAAATGCACGGATTGACGTGCTAACAAGTATCGACACATTTTCTTCGAATACCAGATTGTGAAGATGGATTAAAGTAAAAGAACGGACAAACAGAAGACACAACAACAAATTATAATTCGTATATAGATATATATACATATATAAATCGAATGCGTGTCACGCTCATAACGCATAGCTCGGTTTCGAGCCAATGCATCACTTCAGATAGGCACTTTATAGTTGCGTGATGAGGAAGAATAAGAAAATTGAAGAAAAAGAGACACAAAAAAAGTATGAGAAATTGATCAAGTCTTTTTAAAGAAAATCTCGTAGCTTGCCGTTTTTTGATTGATTCGTTCGTTGATATACCACATTAAATATCATCTAATTAATCGGTGTCTGTGAAACAAACGATAACGAAAAAAACAACCACGAGTAATAGACCGCGGTTTCGAAAACGAAAAAAAAAACCATAAAACGACAGTCGTCAATTTTGCAGATTCAAGTGCTCCTCGAGATTCTCATAATGTAACATTGAAGGAAACGAAATATTAGATTGACCAGTGAAGTCGTAGTTCTGCGCACTTTGCGTCGGCGTTTTTTTTCTTCGTGTATCCCGAGGATCTCGATCGATGATAAATTTGGAATATAAAGGCTGCTTCTGAACCGGTCTAACCAACATTAAATATGATAATGAAAAGTAACGCGTGAGATAATGGAAAAATATATTTAAAAGAAAACTCTGTACGTATTACCAAAAGAAGGACCTTCGAACTAAGCGAATTTCGGTGCCGGAAAAGTTTTAAAGGAGCGTTAAAAAAGCGACGTTAATTAATGAAAAGGTAAATTTTAATTGTATGCAAAAGGACGAGGGATTAGGACTCTATTTAAAAATTAAATGTGAACTCACACTGGTCGATGTAAGATGCACAGACTACCCAGCAATAGTAGCTAGGAAATCGAAAGTACATTATTACGATACGACATTCTAACGAGATATTATTCGACAGGTTGACGATTACTTATAACTTTAAGTAAGTTTAAAGAAAAAATAAAATGAAAATAAAACAGAAAACACACAATCTAAAGAAATTATATAAATAAGCAAGCTATTAGCGTTGAAATATTAGGTCGATTGACAAATGGCAGCGAGAGGTATGTCGTGACAAAATTTAACACACATACGGCATAAGTGAAGATAAATAAAAAGAAGAAGAAAAAATCTTTGAATTGACGCCACAACCGCATCACCTTTGTAACCGTTCTATAATGCCAAAGAGAATATATACGAAATAATAAAATACATACAATTTTATTGTTCCGCGAGCGAGATTAAAATCACACAATCCACTCGTTTCGTGAAATTACAATCAGTCTGCATATCTTTCACGGTATCCTGTTGCATTTACATATTAATTTCGTTCTTTTTTCAAATCTGTTCATTTATGCTTTACAAAAGTCTCAACAGACACAAGATCCATTTAAACATTTTCCTCACAATACAGAGATCAACCGAAAAGTGTAAATTTTCATCGTCTAATCAAATTTTCATGCCATCACAAAGTTATAAAGACTCGGACTAAATTTTCATACCGATTAAGCAGCCAGCAATTATATTCGAGCGAAAACGTTTTGTTACCCAGAGGAAACCTTGCGGAGTCAAAAAACTTGGCAAAAAAAACGAAGATTCTTTATTCACTGATATTATGGTCCAGTGAGCGACTTTAATTTCAGCCGGCGAATTAAGTGAATAGCTAAATGAAATTGTATTGGAATGGAAGAAATCATTCGGTGGTCACCATTTTCGTTGCTCCAACAAAATTTTTCCGAAGGATAAACAGATTTTGAGTATCGTTCACCAGCGTTCCGGATCGTGTACGACAAACGCTGCACTGATCACTTAGTCTTTACAACATTTGACATGGGTGACAATTCGAGGACTCTCGTGAAAATCCACGAAATTTCAGTGTCATTGTTATTAATCGTTACAATTGCAATAGACTCACAAAAAAGCGAAAACACAACTCAGACTAATGAGAAAAGCTTAACCGCCCTCCGATTGTGATCTGTAAAAGAATATATTTGTTCCGAGAGGACGGAAGGAATAATTGTTTGAAAAACATTAAATACAAACGGAAGGATTTGAAAGAATACGAACAAGCAACGGATGTGCCGACTAGAAGCGGAACACACACTTAACGAAGACATGTTATCGCCATTGAAGCAATACGTCTTACCGAACAAATTTTACTCAATCTTACTGCTGCATCGTAACAAAAAAAAACCAACAAAAAATGATAAATATATAGACACATATGTGTATATATATATATATATATATATATATATATATAT
>JAPYYS010001174.1:0-43904 GCA_030522525.1 Campopleginae sp. 14b
ATCGAGTAACGTGTGTCTGCTGCAGCACACGCTTCTTCCCCGGAGTCTAAAATGTGGCCATGTGAGTCTATCGGTCGTTCTCTCTCTCTCTCTCTCTCTATCTATCTAGATAGTGGCGAGTGAGTCTGAACGGCTCCTATACCCAAAACCTTAAATTTAGAAATTTTCCAAACGCTCTGAGCTCGTGAGCTCGAGTCTCTCAGTCTCACGAGCCTCTCGACGTTCGTGTCCCCCGTTTTTTTTTTCGCTTTTCTATCTTTTTCACTCTTTTTCTCTGCGTCGGTCGGTCTTACACGAGTCTCGGTGTTTTTTGAGTATGCAACGAGCATCTCCCGAGAAGGGAGAGGGGGAGGGAGGGCCGAGTAAATAAATAAATAAATAAAAGGAGAAAACGTTGGGGCGCGATGAACAAACGATCGTAAGGGATTCGAATCGCCTATTTTAGCAGAGACGTCGTTTAATCTTTCGTTTTTTTTTTTCTTACACTTCTCCACGCGGGATGCGTCTCCAAAGTTTAGCGAAATTCTCCGCGCCGCCGTACGAAGTGTGAACGCGAGAGTCGCGGTGAGACTCTCGCAAAGTGCTCGATGGGCGATCAAGTTTTTAGGCGAAAGAAAATGTTGGTTTTATCGCGTTCGCCAATATTAAGAAAATGTATTTTTCATTCTTCTTTTTTGCCCCATTTTTTTACGGTTCTTTCGATTTCTTCGAGGCTCTTGACTGCTGCAGTCTCAACGAAAGAATCGTCCAGAGTAGAACAAAATTCGGTTTTCTTTATTGAGATTCTTGAAATTTATAGAAAAATGATTTTTCATTCGGATGCAACGAAATTCTGGTTTTTTATTGAGATCCTGATGAAATATTCGGTCAGAATTACGAAACGATTATTTTTTAGGATCCAAAGAGAAAATCGGTGAGAAAAATGTCAATATTTTCAAAATCGAACAAAAAATGAATAAAAAAAATGATTTTTCATTGGAATCCAAGGAAATTGTGTTTTTTCATTAAGATTCTGATAAAACATTCGGTCAGGAGTATAAAGTGGCGATTTTTTAGGATCCAAACGGAAAATGGGTACAAAAATGGGTTATTTGAAAAATAGGCCAAACAATTAATAGAGAAAGGTATTTTTGGTTGGAACCGAACGTGTTGCGAACTCGGGTATGGATCATTTTTATTCAACGAGCATAATTAATAAGTAATAATTATCCCCACGTTCGTCGTAGCGAGAGTGACAAAAATGATTGTCGTTGAAATAAAATGATCTCGAGCAGTTCGCGATGGGGACGTTGGACAAATAATGAGAGGCGTAATAATTAGTAGACCGAGTGATATATATAGTTTGGGGATGTTTCAATGTTCTCGGCGGCCCCCTCAATTGCGAAAAATATATATAGATTGCAAATTGGGGATGGACATTGTCGGGGCTCGAAATGGATTCGTACGAATGAAATATCGACGCGTTTAGGCTTTGAATAATATTAGTTTAGTGCCCCCTTTGCCTTGGGTCCCCGGAGCTTCGTGTCCTCGGACATAAACGTCCAGGGGAGAGCCAAAGGGAGGCCCAGAAACATGTAACAAGGAAGGCAAATGAAAGAAGAACAACGAAGCGTTCTCCATGCGCTGACGGTATGTTCTATTAAGAACAGTTATTCCACGTTTGTGTCTGTCGATTAATGCGTGTGTGGGCTCTCGGATGGTGCGTGTTGATCGTGGGGTCGACCGGGGTCGCAGGGTTGCGTGGCACCGGGCCGCGAGCACGTCTCTCTCGCTCTCGTGCGGGAACAAGATCGTGGGGGAGGTGTACCGAGCGAGTTGGGGTGCGTTGTTAACCCAAGGGAGCAAAAAGTACGTCGTTCAGCGGGAAAACTACGAAGCAAAAGAAAAATCACCGAAAACTCATTAGAGCTCAGATTCTCCGGAAAAATCTGTTGATTTTTGCAAATCATCGGGGCTTATGGGGTTTTATTCGATTAACGTGCGTCCTTGGCGACCGAGGGCTCCTCCAGAGATCCTGCAAGCAGAGGAAATTGCGATTTTGTGCATGAAAAATACATTTTTCTATTAATTTTTTCGGTTTATTTGAAAAAACGTGACAATTTTCGAACTTATTTTGGATTTGGATCTTGATAAAGGATCGTTTCATTGTCCTGACCAAATATTTCATCGGAATTTTCATTGACAAAACGAAATTTCGTTGCATTCCGATGAAAAATTCATCCTTATTTATATTTTATTGAATACTAAATAACGTGACAGATTTTCGAACCGATTTTGAGTTTGGATCCTCAAAAAATAATCGTTTTTTCGTCCTGACGAAATATTTATTTTAATTTAATTTATTCACCTTATTAAATTGACTTTCTATTCGATTGAACGTTATATTGAGGAATTGAAAAGTCCAATTGCCAGTCGTAAGACTCGCAATGAAAACGGAGAACGATCATTTTTCTCTCCAAAGCGAATGTGACGATGGGAAAGTATTTTAAGATGTGTAAATCGCTGGCGATTAATAATCGAACCACTGCGCGCATTGATTTATACTTTTGCAAAAAGTGAAGAAAAAATAATGACCCGCCGATTAGTTTATCGATAAATTCGTGAATATTTGCCAACTGGAAAAAGTGTAGAAAATTAAATAGACGTCTGGCTGGCGCCCACGTATACCTACAGAGACTCATATCGTATCAACGTTCTGGCCCGCTCTCTTTAAAAACTATGTCGAATATCCTTTCATCTTGGCAACGTCAAGTTTGAAGCGGAGTTTCCATCTTTTCTTTTTTTTTCTCTGCACCAACCAGTCTCGCGTTCTTCGGGAGACACCAAACTTCGCGATGTCCAACGAAAAAATTCGTTTTTTTTTTCCTTCATTGTCAAACTTTTCCCTTTGGATCCTCAAAATATATCGTTTTATCCTCCCGATCGAATATTTCATCGGAATCTCAATAAATATGTCGAATCTCCAAAAATTTGCTAAGTTCGTGGCTCTCGCACTGCATTTTTCCTCCACCAATTCTCCTTTTTTTATTCATTCAATCGAACAAATAATTATTTTTCCATAGTTTTATGTATACAGAATTGTCTTATCGAACGAAATAATACAAAAGTCTCGAACATCAGGTCGTCCTATACAAAGTCTTATTTTTCTTTGTCAATTGATCTTTCCGAAGAGCGGTAAGAACAAAAGGAGCTACGCGAGATAAGGCCGCGGACGGGGTATGGCTTTTTTAAGCATCCACCCGGACCCAACGGACTTCTCGCTCTTCGCTCTTCATCCCTGGGCGCGCGATGCCTTTCGAAACAAATATATACTTAGTGTTTGCACGCCGAGATATCAGATCGCGGTTCTTCCCAAAAACAATGAAAAATATTTATTATTTCCATAATTTTATCAAATAGGATGGAATAATAAATTTAAAAAATAAATAAATCAATAAAAATAACTCGAAAAAATGAAAATAAATAAAAATAAATGAAATGAATAAAAATAAATGAAATACATGAATATAAATAAAATAGTCCTTCATCGATAATGATAATTGCGCTAATTATCCGAGCGGATAATTTTATTTTTGGGTGAAAAAACGGAATAATAAGATTTGCCCCGAAAGAAACTGAATGGCCTTGGATTTGGACGATGCAATTTTGTATTCGGACCGGGAAGGCTCGTGGGGCTGGGAAAAATTGAGTCAACTTGAATTGGAAATATGATAAAAAAAAAGAGGAAAAGAAGAAAAGCAGTGTTGAGAAGTTTTGGGCGTTGAGTACACACGCGGTCTTTCGAGCTTATGCATGTCCCCGGGAGATAAGGGATACGTGCCTAGGTGGCTTCCTTCCTCTCGACACACAAGTAACGAACTTTTAGTGTAGATTGAAAATAAAAAGGAGGAAGACGGCGGAAGAAAAATCAGATTTCAGGACGAAAAAAAAAAAAAAAACGGGAGGCCAAGAGGGTGAGTTGGCGAAAGAGAAACGAGGGAGGATCTGGCGAGGGAGAAGTTGGTGCAGGGGGGACGGCTTGTAGCAGATTGAACGAGCGTGGAGGTGCGAGCACTAGGCTTTGGGTTTGTGATGGGCGAAGGGGGACGAGCGTTCGTGTCTTTCTGGCCCTTATTCCGTTCCCCCGAAACGTATAGTCACGTACGACGTGGCAGCAAAGTCCCTGGTACGTAATGCCTAATCGACTTTTTCCATTTTCCCATTAGAAAGTCGTGATTTTTTTGTTCCAATCGTGGCACATACGTCTTTATGTTTGTCTCATTGGTTTTAGCAAGAAACGCCTCTCGCGGTCGCTGCACATCCTGGAGCTCGTAAAACTCGAGCTCCTCTTTGCTTCGCTCGCTCTGACAATGCCAACTCGAACGACCCGCGTGTCTCGCTCCCGCCAAAGCAGAAACTATTCTATGTACGCGTATCACTCGAAATTCTTCCTTTACAGCGCGACAACGTCAAGAAATTAAAATAGGGCGACGAGCAATCGAACAGTTACTGCTCCGCGACTGGCGCCGGCGTCCTGATCGACCTTCCACCCCTTTCCTTCCCTTTTTTTTTTTAACCCCATTTCCACTCCCCTTCTTACAACTTATTTCCACCTTTTTCCACTTTTTTCATTTTTCCCTTCCCATTTTCTTTGCCTTCTTTTAATATTTAATATTACATATAATATATATTATTAATAAATTCGTGGGTGACATTGTCATAGTGGTTTGTCGTGAGCGCGGAGCCGAATAGGAATCAGACGAAAAATAGAAAAATGTTGTTGTTTCATGCTCACGAGGCTTTGGCGAAACATTTGCGTAAGTAGATTGTGGCTATTCGTTACGCCGCGGAAGAATATCGAAATGTAGAAAAACATCGCGCGCGGAGCTTTTTGAGCTGAAATAAAATATTGAAAAAAAAAAAAAAAAAAACACGCCGGCACGAAACTTTTGATCGCATATACTGCTCCGGCTCATTTTAATAATCGTATGATCTCGTCATTTTCTTCGTACCCAACGGTGTGCTCCATTTCCTTCGGAATATTAATCTTACCGTTCGGAGTTTTTTGCTCGTCAGGGCGAAATTGAAATAAATCCTTCGACGTCGTGAAAAATATTTTTTTCTTGCCTTGTCCTTATAGGGACCGACAGAATCTCGGGTTGTCCATGGCAAACTCCATGGGATTGAGATTTTTTATCGGGCTCAAGTTTGCATCGCTGGAATGCAACGAAATTCTTTCATTTTCTTTGGAAATATTAAATTGGGACGATTAAACGAATCGAAAAGTTGGCTGGCCCGAAAAATTCGAATAATTTTGAAATATTTGACAATTATTTTTGGAAAATCATATTTTTCGTGAATTCGCTGCATTTTCTCTCCCAAGGAACGTCCCGGGATCGTCTAACGTTGTCGAAATTAATTGCTTCCTCGTAAATACCAGCAAGAAGTATGTAAAACGTATGGAGATTAAAACTACCAGCTGTAGATTAAGGCGCGATAGGAGTGGCTCGATGTAGGAACGAGATTGTTCCCCCAACTGCGGCAAATAACGGCTCTTGCCGTACAACAACGTTCCACCTTTTCATTGATAACATCGCGATGACTGTAATTTCGAAAAAAAACCAAAAAAACATATTGACCAATTTATCTAGCCGCATCGATTAAAAGAGTCCGGGCACGAGATGGTCCCGAACCTCGAGCGTCTCCATGCGAGTTGATGATTTACCGAAAGGGGGGGGGAGTTGAAGGGAGAATTTTGAAAAAATTCATAAAAATAAAATAAAAATAAAATGAAAAAAATAAATGAGCACATTCGGAGACAAAATTATGGAGCAGCGATTGCTAACTCCCGGGGTAGTTGACGGAGGGTTGCATAATGCACTCACACCCTCCGATCGACTAAACTCTGCGGACACACTACCACGAGGATAAAACTTGGTTATGCGTATATATATCGAGAGGCTGCATTGCCAGGGCGTTGACTTTGCGATACGCGAGCGTTCCGACAACTTTGCCAATCTCCCTCAGCCCCCTTCGCCCCTTAACGGGATTCATTCCTGCCCCTCTCTCGTTTCCTCCCTCTTGCTCCTCAAATCCAACACAAACCACCAGCACAACCACCAGCCCCGATAATCGAGCTTTTGTCCATACGCTACTCATCTGTAACGGCTTCGACCTGTTCACCACTTTCCCCCAACACTATATAACCCCCCCCCACACACATGAGCACATCGCACATATGTCATTGATGTGTCCATGTCCCTTTGCCTATAGATATCGCCCAGGGACCGTTTTAAACTCCCATTCCATCCTGCTCCTCCTCTACATACAGATTCTATGACCTTCTGCATACAGAGTCATCAATCTTTATGGCCCTGGCACGTGCTCGTAAATCTATGGATGGGAAATCATTTAGGAAGGATTATTTTGGGTATTCGATCGGTTATGCTTTTGGTTTGTTTTTTTACAGATGAGAAGTTGGGGCTTTTCATTGGTGCAGAACTTTATTAATCGGTATATTTTTTATTACCTGCTGGGCGATTAACGATATTGGGGATTGAATCGGTGGAATTTTTCTCTGGAGAAATTTCAGAGAATTATCATTTTAAAAAATCGAATTTGTTGGCATTCCGATGAAAAATTCATTTGTATTAATTTTTTATGATATTTCAGAAACCATGACCATTTTTGGGAACGATTTTCCATTTGGAATCCTGAAAAAATATCGTTTTATTGTCCTGAGCAATTATTTAATCAGAATTTCAATTTAAAAAAATGGAATTTCGTTGCATCGCCATGAAAATAGCATTTCTATTAATTTTTTATGATATTTAAAAAACCATGACAATTTTTGGGCACAATTTTGGATTTGGATCCTGAAAAAATATCGTTTTATTGTCCTGAGCAATTATTTAATCAGAATTTCAATAAAAAAAAAATGAAATTTCGTTGCATTCCAAAGATGCAAAGGGATTTGACTTCGCGGGGGTCCAGGAAAACGGGAATCGGAACAGGGAAGCCTCGTCAGGGCTTTGTAAAGAGACCACGTACTGGCGAAAGGATCTGCTGGACCAATAAAAATATGCAATAAAAATTCCACAATATTTGAAAATTCGACAAATTTCCATGATTTCTCTTGACGACGCATTCTCCATGGAAAATTTATGGGAAACGTCGTTTAAGCTGCTCTTGCTTTTTATTTTTTTACGACTTCGAAAATCGTTTCTCTCTTTATGGCCATATTTTTTTGGATAGCTGACGAATTATCATTCACTCGGAAATTCGTCGAACCTCGTTCGACGTAATCCTGTCGGATTGACCTCGCAGGGGATTAGAAAATTTTTCCGCCGGTTTACAGCTCTCTATGAATTCCGTTCTTAATCGTGTGCACCCAGAGAAAAACATTTTTCTCAATAAACTTACCGGATTTCATCGAAATGGATGGAAAAAAAAAAAATTCAATCATTTTTTCTCGATTTTGGCGAGCGAAATATTGATCTGAATACAAAAAAAAAAAAATCGTCAATTCGCATAAAAATTTTTGACCATTTTCGTAAAAAAATCAATAAATCATCATTTTCTTGATTCGTTTCGCGTTTTTTTTTTTATTTTCCACCAAGGCAGTTGGTGGAAAGAGAATAAACGATGGGCCCTGCCTTCGTTCGAAATACATTGTTGGTTGCAGGATAAAATAGACGACGTCCATCAAGCGCGGTGCACAGTCGTAGAGATAATTTTGCTATAGCGAGTTGTAATGAAATGCAGCGACTACCGCCGGAAGGTTCTTCGTTATATAACCTTCTCTGGCCTCCTCGTTCGCTTCCGGTTCCCTCGCGGAGTTTCTCATCGATCGCCCTCTCTCCTGTGTCCATTTTAGCGCACACACATACGGATAAACATTTTGAAGGGTAAAAAAGATGCAGCGAAATGAAATTCGAGGCAAATGAAATTTTCGAGAGATACAAAAAATCTTGAGAACTCGTCGAGTTCTTTTTTTTTTTTTATCAAAAAAGTGAAAAATTTTGCATTTCATTTGGCTCCCATTTATTTTTCCATATTTTTGTCCAATTTTGTCGCGGATTTTGAGGCTTTTTTCTTTTCTCCCGATGACCTACACGCGATTATGTTTTTTTTTCCATTCGACTCGATCGTTTGATCGAATGAATCTTGTCAGGCGATCGTATCGCGAGTGAGTTTATTTTTTTTAATTTTTTTTTTCGTTTTTCCGGTCACGAAGAGAGGCAGAAAGGCTCGCAGTTATTTTTTGCTAGTTATAGTTTCGGGATCGATATCCTTCGTGTACTTTCCGATAAGAATTCTACCCGCGGAGGCACAAAAGGATAGAAAGGGAACGAATTTGGTCCGCGCGGTCTGCTCGAGCGCTGCCCACATTTCCGCACGCCGGAGCATCTTCTCTCCTGCTTTTTAACTTGTCAAATAAACTCCCTCGCTCCGGTCCAATTTCTCGGACTTTATCGGAATTTTTGTCGTTCCTATGCGAGGAAAAGTTCGGACTACTGGAAAGTTGGACGCATTTCTAGGTCGCGTGACGCCGCACCGAACGCGTCAGCATTCGCTAAAGTCCACGACCTTTTACTCGCCATTCTATAATTAGATAATTAACGCGTTGCCACGAGTCCCTCTCGCTATTTTCCTATTCGTGCTCCTCTTGCCAAAGATCTAGGCACGGAAATATCCAGCGATGCTCCAAAATGCAACGTCCACATAATCCTCAAGTTCTCGGTCACTTTCCTCACTCCTTTCGAGCAAAAATCATCGTCGCCAACTTAATTCACGAATTGCCGATGAAAATCAATGAAAAAACTTGAAATTGCTATCGTTCCGAACCCCAGCAGCTTCTAATCGGATTCTCAAGGACTCTCGAGTCCGCTTGCCGACCAGAATACTCGAGATCGATGCAAGCATATAAAAAAATTAATTGCCGGGTTCTCTATTTACGAACTTGGCGAGAAAATCGAAGACGGAATCTGCCAGTTTTTTCTTTGACATATTTTTTTGTCCATTTTTTCGTTTTCAATAGTCATGATTTTTAAAATTGAAGAAAAATTAATGTAAAAAGGATTTTTTTATTGAAATTCTTATGAAATATTTGGTCAGGACGATAAAACGATATTTTTTTGGAATGAAAATCGAAAATCGGTCGGAAAATTGTGACGTTTTTTAAAATTCAACAAACAATGAATAGAAAAAATGATTTTCGATGGGATTCGTGGCAATACGAGGGCTCGTGGCTCGATCCAATTTATTCGTAATCCATAGAGGTCGAGAAGGAAAGGCTCCTCGGTGGTGAAAGTTTAGTGCAATGTTGATGAACGAATTGGCCGTGATTTGCATGCATATGGAGGAGGCAAGAAGAAAAATCACGAGCTCGCGGGTGTCTCATATATTTTGTATTTGAAATAATGGCTGGTAAGCTTGAGGTGGAAGATTGGAAATGCGGGAAAAC
Source organism: Campopleginae sp. 14b (assembly GCA_030522525.1). Classification (NCBI taxonomy): domain Eukaryota; kingdom Metazoa; phylum Arthropoda; class Insecta; order Hymenoptera; family Ichneumonidae; species Campopleginae sp. 14b. Next base: position 9,446 of record JAPYYS010001174.1, read on the forward strand.
TGGTGGCGGTATATATGACGGCGGGAAATGGCGGGAATCGGAATAATTGCGGAAAGGGGCTCGCAGGGGCGGTAGCAAGGGGATGCAGAAGGAAATCCACGAGGCGTGGATGCAGGCATGGAATAAGGGAAACAGAGAGGATGAGGCGAGAATCGACGTTCCGCGATCTTGCGGCCGCAACATCAAACCAGAAATACCCGACGTGCCCGGCCTATTTCCGTGCTTCGTGTCCTCTCTCTCTCTCCATCTCTGTTTCGTGAACGCTGTTGATAAACAAATTTTCCCTAAGGTTCTCTGCACGGCGGACGGCGACCGTGAAGCTTTTCGAGTTTTTTTTCAAACACCCTAACTATTCATCGTGTCTCTTTCAATATTTCGTCCTAGTTCCTAATTTCCTCTCTCGCGAGTTCTTTCCTCGCCACTTTCCTCAATCGCATGTCCCACGTCTCCCTCGGCGAGGCATATCTTCGCGTCTTTTGAAATTTATACTCAACCGTTTGTATCCTTCCACTGAGAAAACGTTGAATTTTAATAAAAAAATTAAATTTCATTGCATTTTAGTGAAAAATCTTGTTTCCATTAATTTTACTTCAATTTTTAAAATCATTACAATTTTATCCTCCCGACTGAATATTTCATTAGAATTTCAACAAAATACCAGCATTTTTTTGCACAAAATAAAACTTGGATCGGCGAGTACAATTTGACAGCCGAAAACGAACGGAAACGTATCCAATAAAGGGACAAGTCTGTTTTCCAAATTTCTCTGCCACACTGGTCTCTGCAGTTGCTTTGCTTTAGAGAGAGAGAGAGACAAAAGAAAATGTACATGTATCCATTTCGTACACTATACGGGCCTCGCATAGATATTCAGTGACAAACCAGAAATAGGCACCGAATGCAGATGAAAGCTTTCGAATATCCCTCTGCCCTCTGATACACCGTGCAGCCCCTTGTCACTTAAGTCAGCCAAGAACACACACACACACACACACACATATATATATATATATATATACAAAAAGAGAGAATAAAGTGGAGAGCGTGCTTTCGACAGCCGTTGTCGAGATATTTACATGGCGTTTCTCTTTTTGACGTTTCATCTCGAGTGAGTCTCCTCGCTGGCCGGGTTCTCGTCAAAGCAATAGGAGGGTAGCCGAGCATATGCAACATGAGGATCGTGTGGATATAAAGCCAGCACCAGCCGGTTCTTTCATGCGATCGTAAGACACACGCCGCGAGCTCATTCTCTTGTCACTTCTTGACGCGTGTCACATTAACTTATTATGCTAATTGCCTCGTGGATTATTTATCTCGAGCTCTTCCGAGTAAATCAAATCCCCAATGAGTCAACACCGCACGTATATTTTTAAGGCCCATTAATTCCTTCGATCGAGTATCCACTTTCCTCATAACCAGACGCTACAAAATATTTTCTACCATTCTTTTTCTTTGCCCCTGATTTAATTATTATCGGGAAATAATTGACTTGCAAAGCATTTTTCGATCAAATGAGCATTTTTTTTCAATATTCAATAATTATTATTATATTAATATAATTATATTATTATAATAATTTAATAATAATAATTATGATTATTTGAAATTAAATTTCAATATAAAAATGGAAATGGTGGGGAAAATTTAATTTTTTTTCTCCATAATTTGTATTATTAATGAAAATTAATATTGTGATGGATTTTAATGGAAACGGGAATTTTCTATATTGGTGGTTTTTTGTTTTGTTTTTTGGAAAATGTTTTAATAACGATTTTTGGATCGTAAGGAATTTGGCAAGTGGAAAAATTTGAGTGCTGATGATGAAAATAGCCAATTACGAGATTTGCATCGAGTTTTTGTTGATCTTATATTTTTGAGTTTATCTTGACGAGCCACGATGACGATGGGAAGATCGTACGCGATGTACGCGATAGTCGATGGCGTTTTAAACTATCTATAAATATTTTGGTTCGACGTTTATTATTTACCGAGTCGAGGAAAAACGATTGTTGGAGTTTGGCGATGAGGAATAACGAAAACTGTTAGTCTGGCCATAAATGTAAAACGGTTGTCTAGGGGGAACCATTCCGTGGGATATTCCGCGAGAAATATCTGCGGAACAAAAGGTAATTACACGTAAGCCAACATCACCGAGCTCCTAGGACTTGCACACATTTTTATGGGCTCGATTTCGGGGCACTCCACTATATGCCAATTGCTTCTCGCTTGGCATGCGATAACCATATTAACATATCGATTCTCGCTGGCTCTCAAATACACGCCGAGAACGTTGTTTATGGTCGAAACTCTATGACGTACGCGGAATATCGGGTTTGCTAATATAAATTTAAACAAACGATAAGAAAAATCGGTTTTTATGGACCGGAGCAAAAGATCCTGCAATTTTTGGTAACAAACAATTGAGACTGAAGCTCGGAGGTCGTTGAGTTCCAGGGAAAAATACATTTTTTTCGTCAATTTCGAAAATCATGACGATTCTCGTACCGATTTTCAGTTTCGATTCGAACAAAAATCGTTTTATTATCCTGACGAAATATTAAATCAGAAGGTCAATTCAAAAACCGGCTACAAATTCCAAAATCTCTAGCGGTCACCCAACCGAGTATTTCATTCGCTGAAACCCTTTAAATCGATAAATCGTTTTTTCTAAACACCCACCAGTTTTCTCAGGACGATCGTTGACAAGGAATTAACTAAATAGAAAAAGATAGTTTGAAAAGGATAACACTTTATTCTTTTCGCGGACACACGCGACCCCAAAACTTGTTGATGCTAATAGCGGAGGCGCCAATTATTTGAACAAATGATTTTGTACGAGGAAAAAAAAAAAAAAATTAAAAATTTGAATAAAAGCGGACGCCGCGATCTATTGATTCGGGAGTAATGAAAATTATTGGGCACTCACTCGTCGCGAGAAGCCAGTGGGAAATGAGGATCGTGCGAGGAAAAAATGTAGTCAAAGAAACAAACGGTGAATTTTGTTTATTATTGTTATTGCTCCAGTTTGTTAATAACAAAAGGGAGTGATCCGAGTTTTTTTGGAGACCGAAGAAATTTGCTTCGGTGGACATTTACGACTGCGTCGTAAATGTCCGCCGCAGAGAAAATTCATAGAGCTCTATATTACGTTTGAACGGCCGGAACAGGTCGAGGATATTCGCCGCGGCGGCGACGAGAGCGAAGCGCAACGGTTAGTGACAGAACTCGTCGCTTCCTCGAGCGCGTCTGTGAAATAAACTCAACGAAAGTAGAAAAAAATGAATGAGAAAGAAAGAAAAAATGTAAAAAAAATGAGGTGCTCGGGTGTCGCGCGCGGGAGAAAAAGTTGTGACGTTTCTTGAGGCACCGCGAAACATCGAGAGAGCGCGACACACCTTTTATCCATTTTACAAGCATCATCAATGTCTCGCATGCATTTTCGAGCTTTATTTATTTGAATTTTATTCAAACGCCCCGAGAGAGTCGCCCGGCTGTGCTCTTCCAATTTCTCGCGGTTCACACTCACACGTCATTATATTAAATCGGTTTGCTCGGTGCTTAATGATCCTACGTCGAGCTATATAGAGAGATCGCGATGCGGACCAATCGGCCCTCGCGAGATCGTTAGACCAACCGCGCCGGGTATAAATTTTCGTTGGGCCGCGGCTAGTCTCGCCTGCTTCGAATAATCTAACCACATGCACGCTACCTCGATCTATGCCCCTGCCTATGTGCATTGTCCAAATTGCGATAAAACATTGACTCGATTGCCACGAACGATGCAAATCTTCCGAACACTCAATTCCTTCCTCGACGACGACCACGCTCGAGTTTCTATCGTTCCAATGCAACGAAGCTTCGTTTTTTAATGAAAATGATTTTTCATCGAAATGCAAAGAAATTTCCTTTTTTTATCGAAATTCTGATTAGATATTTCTTCAGGACGATAAAACGATATTTTTTGAGGATCCTAAATGCGTTATTGTTTAGAAAATTGTCACGGATTTTCAAATTAGTCAAAATATTAATTTCACTGCATTTTTCAATGGAGTCCAATTGAATTTCGTATTTTTCAGTGAAATTCTGATGGAAAATTCGTCCAGGACAATAAAACGATCTGTTTTGACGATTTAATACAAAAATTGTCATGATTATTGTAATTGGAAAAAAAAAAAATCAATGGGAAATCGATTTTTCGTCGTATTCGATTAATTGAACCCAAAGAAACGTCAGAAGTAAATGAAATTTTGAGTTTAAGTGATTTTGTGACAAAATTCAAATTTTTAAGGGGCTACGGCCAAATTCTACGAATAATAATGTTTCGCCAGCTGAAATGCCGCGGCAACTGACCGAGATCTCAGTCGTTCCCCCTTAAAATACATTGCCAGCAGTGCTTCCGTGGTTAGAGTCTAGAATAACGATCATGTGTTTAATTAACGCGAAGATGATATTCAGCGTAACGAGGTGAAGCCGGCTTGCCGCAGTTATTATTTTATAGTCAGCGCAGGGTCACCAGCAGAGCTTTTTTATACTTCGGGGTTGTTCAATTTATCGTCCAAAAAATGGTAGCGATTTTTATTTCCCGATTTTTCTTCGTTTTTAATTTTATTCATTTTTTTTTATTTTTGTTTAATCGTTGCGAATTTTTTATCACGAATTTCCGTCACGAAAATACGAGAGCCCGATCCTATTTTATGAATTTCTCGTCAAAGTGACGATCGAGAAGGCACAAAATAATTTTTTTTTTTTCCCAACCATTCCCTTAATAGAATAAATATATATTTAGTCTCGCGGGTTGGCCAACTCGTGCCAAATGCTATTGAAGCACGGCGTCGCGTGTTCGCTACGAAATTCCAAAACTATCGACCTTCGCTCCGCGTCAGGTACACAGGTGAAAAAAAAAAAACAAAAAAATTAATTGCACGAATTTTTGATGCAGGGAAGCCCGAAAAATTGTTGGCATCCCTTCGACATTGTTGGATCGAAAAGTTGCACCTTTTTTTCTTCAGCATCATTCATAATTTACGTTATTAAAATTTATATCTTTGTTGGCCTTGTCGGTGGATCGAATCGCTCGAATCCATTGAAAATGATATCAAATATTTATTCCACTCTCTTTCGGCCTTTCTATTATGAGCAAAACTTATCGAATCGAATAAATTGATTTTCAATATACAAAGAATTATTCTCGTTAGAAAAACCATTAATTTCTTCATTACCAGATGTCAGGAACGCTTATTATCTCGGACTATTAACGCGGCACCGTTCTTTTTCCTTAAGAGTATTGACATTCCTTGCCTGCCTCACTTATCGCCAAAAGGTCGTTTTTTTTTTTATATTGAAATTCTCATGAGCAGGATGAAACGATTTTTTTTTTTACGATCCAAACTGATAATCGGTACGAGAATTGTCGTGGCTTTTGAAATTGATGGAAAAATGAAGAAAAAAAATATTTCCTATTAAAATGCAACGAAATTCGGTTTTTAAATGAAAATTGTGATAAAATATTTGGCCAAGACAATAAAAGGATATTTTTAAAATATCCAAAATGAAAATCGGTACGAAAATTGTCGTGGCTTTTGAAATTGATGGAAAAATGAAGAAGAAAAATATTTCCTATTAAAATGCAACGAAATTCGGTTTTTAAATGAAAATTGTGATAAAATATTTGGCCAAGACAATAAAACGATATTTTTGAAATATCCAAAATGTAAATCGGTACGAAAATTGTTATGGGTTTAGGAAATTCTGGAATTTCGTAACGATCAGTTGGCACTTCTTGTTGAAATAAATGCCAAGATACTTAATCGATATATAATGCAAATTAGTCGTGCGGGGGAAAGGAACACACATAGTCGAGTATGGAGGAATCCTCGTGTACGTCGCGTGGCAAACGATAATATTAAAAAGAAAACACGTGAATAAATATGGGACTAAAAAATTGATCTTTACAGAGTAATTGTTCGGAGCAGAGAAACGATCAAATAGAGGGCGGTATATAAGACTGGAATCGAGTGGGATAAGATATTTATCGTGCAATCGATAGTCGGCGAAGGTCTTGAGAAAAAAAATGTTTCATTATAATCATAAATTGTTTGTGATCGTTGGGATCTACATGGGTGAGTCGAAAACCGATTAACATAATTAATTCGTTGCATTTTAACTTTTTTCTTTGTTCGTTTAAGATTTTTCTTTTATTTTTTTTTTTTTTCAAGAATTGAATAAAAATTTCTTCCATTTTCACTGTTTTCACTGAATTTTCTGCTCCGATCGGATCGTTTTTTTTTTTTTTATTGAAAATGTGATCGATTACTGATCGGACTAATGGAATTGGTTTTTGTGGAGCGTCCGGAAGAAAAAGTTGGTGCATCGGATTTTTGGGGGTCTCGTGAGTGATTGAGAATAATTGAGAGACAATTTGGAGGTAAAATGGTTGGGAATTGGGTGCGGAAAATGTTGGATATCGTGGGGGCCTCTTGATTCGATAAAATGGATGGAATTAATCGCCCGAAAGGAGTCCTGATTGGTGAGAGGTCGTGTGTTTGACCTCCAGCTGGGAAAACGTTCGGGCTGGCGGTGTAATTTGGCCATGCGACGTCCATGTTCCTTGACAAGGAATCGTTCGGTGAGCCGCATCGGGTGGTCGCCCCAGAAACGTAAAAAAAACCTCATGCAGAGGTTCGCCTCAAGGCCAACGATGTCCCGTCGACTCATCACCTTCAATCCACATCCTACTTATCCCCATTTTCTCCTTTTTGTTCCTCCTCGTAACATCGAGCCGTTTGTTTTTCCCATAAAATCTCGGGGGGCCCGAGATTTTCTCGCGAATCTCTCGCGCGGGATAAAATGATGGGCTTCTTGTTAGAAAAGAAAAAGGGACACCCTGGGCGCTCGCTCAACTCATCACTTCATTTTCTATCGGCAATCTACATCCTGCGATCTCTCTCTCTCTCTCTCCTCATTTTATTCACTCGACCAACTGCAATCAAGTCGAGCATGCGAAAACGCACATCTCACAATCTTACAACTCGCTTCGAGCTGTGCCTCTCTTATGACCCAATTCTGGACCACATCGCACCGAGTTTAACGCTTTTTTCATATTTTTCTCTCTATTCCCCGAAGCGCACGAGCTTCCTTCGCTTTTTTCAACATTTTTCCCTCTGCTCGATCATCAGCCCTTAATAGCCACGAGCGGTCCCAATTTACCATTCCTATGCAAGGGATAGGCCAGTGCCAACTCGTTGCAATTACATTTTTCCCTTTTCCATACAAATTTCCAGTGTTTTTTTTATCGAAAAATGCAGCAATTTTCGATTTTATTTCAAACGGATTTATTTTTCCAAAATTCTCACCAACTTTGGCCGGATTTTCATTTTTTTTTCACTGATAAAATTATTATAAACTCGTTGCAATTACATTTTTCGCTTTCGATACAAATTTCGATTGTTTTTTATCGAAAAATTCAGGAATTTTGAATTTTATTTGACTCGCATTCATTTTAGGCAATTTTTTCCCCATTTTCCGATTTTTTTCACTCGGAAATTTTTTATAAACATTCTGTCACATTTTTATAACGCTCAATTATTTAATGACGTTCGGTTTTATTTAAGTTTCTACCGCCCCGCCTCCCGAGGTTTTTTTTCACTTTTTTCTAGACATGGACTCGCTCGAGAGCTTCCAAAATAAAACACACAATCCAAAAGTCAATTCCGAGATCGTCTTTCCTCCGGCTCGCGCTCTCTGGTTCCTTTCCTCACCGCGCCCTTTCGCCTCCGTACCCGAACTAACCCCCTCCTTCCCACCTCACTGCCGCCCCGCGGCACCAAATTGATTTTCCCTCCCTTAAAGCGGATCTTTCCAAGTTCTCGCCTTTACTCTCTGTCCCCACTGTCACATATACTCTGCACACGACCAATTCACTTCCGAGCACGATCCAACAAAAGCAACCATTTTTTTTTGATCAACCCTCCGAACTAAAATTTTTAAAAAATGTCCTGACCAAATATTTCGTTCGGAATTTCAATTTAAAAAAATGCAGCCGCCTTCCGATGAAAAATCATTTTTCATTTGTTTTTTATTCAAATAAAAAAATGTTCAATGAATAAAATAAATTAAATATCCATTTTTTTTGGGCCTCAAAATTTCCCAATTTTCAATCTCAAATAAAACAGAGAATTTTTTAACATTTCGATGCATGCGAGCATTGGGCGAATGGATAAAAAATCGTGGGTCTTTGCTTTTGGTTAAAGAAAACAAACATTTGCCCAAAATTAGTCGATATTCGAAAAAAAAACAAAAAAACATTGGAAAAATGAATAAAAAATACGAGACTCGGTCGATCAAACGCGCAAATATTTCGCGCGTTTCCACCAATTCGATGATTTATTTCAATAATTGTCCGATAAAAAAAAAAAAGCTTTTTTTTCGTTTCTCCAATGAAATTTTGTTTTTTTACCCACACGCCGATTCACACACGGCTCATATGTGCGAGGGTAGGCAGAGGGTTTCGTTGGGTTGACTGGCGCAATGCGGCCCAAGCCGGACAATATGGCGCGGTCGTACAGCGAACTATCTCATCCACTCTGTGCTGCTCTCCATTCTGCTCCGACAATAGCGCACAACGAAATCTTTACTTGGCCCTTGTAGTCCGTGGCACACAGCGCTACGTACACTCAATCCCGATCTCTTGTAATACCCACGACGACGACGACGAGGAGAAGGAGGAGGAGGAGAAATCCTGGCGCGTGAACGTTGATCCCACTTTTGGTGCTTCCCTCTGATCCGAACAAATTTCGAATCCGTGCATGCACTCGATCCAATCCTCTCGTTGTAATCTAAGCCCAGCGCAAATGTCCCAATTTAACGAGTTCCTACTCCTATCAAATCTATTAAATCCAATACTCCATTTAATGGAGTTCTCGTTGATTTGTGTTGCCACGAAATAAAATGGGGACTGATCGGAATTCAAATTTTTTCATTATTTCGGCAACGGTGAATTTTATGAAGCGAGCATTTTTTTGGCTTTTCATATTTTTACTTTTACGTTGCATTTCGATATAAAATAATTGTCCCTTTATTTTTCTGTCCAATTTCAAAAACCATGACAATTTTCATGCAATTTTATCCTTGGATTGTAAAAAAAAATCGTTTCAATTCAATAAAAATCTCGATAAAAAACAGAATTTTGCTGCATTCCAACGAAGAAAACTTCACCATCGTGCCCGAATGCGATTCGAATGGGAAATCAATGTTTTACATTATAGAATCTCCATGTTTCTTGATGACAAAATCTCGAGGCGATTTCATTCGAGAAAAACAACTTGTTACTCGTCTCCAGGCTGGCAATTGTCACAATCATTTATTTTCTAGACAAATGAGCGTTTCAGGCCACGTGTCTATAACCAGCAATTGCATAATCATTGGGATATATTTGAGAGAGCGAGTTTGAAGCTCAAAAGTAGTGAAGATATTGAGGGGATCGTTCGATTGGCCCTCGACGACGAGGATTCGCGACAGCTATCCATTATTTTCTTCTTTCGTTTGGTCTGCATGTCTGGGAGCAAGTGTAAGCATTAAGTAGACTCAAACCTTGCACCGCGAGTTGTTCCTTGCTGGCTATGCGCCCGGCGTTAAATAATGAACGACGTTACCCTTTGAATAATTGATATTGGTGGAGACTCGCGATTGTAGTTCGCTCACGACGACACAGCCCACGCTTCGAAAGCCTCTCGCTCCCCATATTTTCCTTATATCTTCCTGTCAAACTATCCCCTTGTCTAGGTGCCCGCTGCACGTGATTTATTTATCGATCAGCCACGTGCGGCCGTACACTCGGCCGATTTGTATTTTTTTTTTTTTTTTTCTACTCTGCTGAAACTTTTTGATAATAATCTTTTTCCTGGATCATCGTCATGCATCGTTGGAATGCAACCAAATACATTTTTTTCTTTGCCAAAACGTATTTTATTGAATTAATTATTTAATTATTTCAATTGAATTATAATAATTATTGAATGATTATTTAATTAATTGAATTGTTACTTTGATTTAATTTTAATTACAATCTAATGAATTAAATGTAAATTTGAAAGATTGATTAAAAATCAATTTGATTAATTAAATATAATGTTAAAAAATATTTTGCGCTGCATTCCAACGTTGCAAACTTCAGGATCGTCAGGCTTGTCAATTTTCATTGATTTAGTTTGGGTGTTCGCGGGAAAAGAGGAAAAATATATTTCACCCTCGAATTTTTAGGTCCGAGGAAAAATTCTAGTGACAAATATTCGATCATCGATCATTTCGAGCTCGTGAAGACTGATAAATGAATAAATAATGAAAAATAAAAAAAAGCTGGGAATTGAGGAGTTTCGAAGAATCGAGATTTATTTTGTTGGATGAATTTGATTATGGGGGAAAAAAACATTCGGGACAACTTGAATCGTATAGTTTTATAAATGGCGTCGATTCATTTGATGGTCTGTTTGGGAAAAAAGAAAAAAAAAACAGAATATATAGTTCAAGCTGCTCGGTGATACACGTGAAATTCTTTTATGGCTGAGGCAACATTTTTTTATGACCGCGAAAACCATAAAAAGTGTCTTTTGGCATGAAATTTATAGGCGATACTAGTCGCGGCGGTGTTACAAAATAGTTATTTATTTGTTAGTGTCGTAACGCATATTGAACGGGTCAGGGAAGATGTTTCGAAACGCCCGAGCGATCAGGATGTTTAGAAAAATATATATCATCCTCTGGGACTCGGGAATACACATGAATTTAATTTCCAACCAAATGTGTTGCGATCCGAAAGGTTGATGACGATTTTTCCCCCAAATAATTATTTTAATCGTGAAAATAAAAGAAAATAAAATTTTTTTTCTATTCAAAAATGGGTAACAGGTGGAAAAATAATTCCGAGAGAGTCTCGAGTCCCGAAACGTTTTGATAATCGAACGAGGACATTTTCCCATCGCGAGAAATTCCTCGTCAAAGGTTGCGGAGCTTTTTTGGGAGGAACGACGAAAATATGAGAGCCCCGAGGGAGTCCAAAGGGCCAATAAAAGGGGGAAAGGGAGGGGGAGCCTGTCTATTACGATGAGAAAGCGGGAATAAGAAATAAGCGAGTGCGAATAAGTCTTTGGGTGAATGAAAGGCGAGGGGTTGTTGGATGGAAGCGGGGCGTGAGCGAGCAAATGCCCCGAGGGAACTCTTTCCTTTTCTCCCCTCCAGCTTTCTCGCTCTTTCTTTAGAAGTGCGTTTGGCACGCGGCCAGCCAACACAAAGGCCACAAAAGGCTGCCAAATGGATACCGAATTGCTCATTATCGAATGGACCGAGATATGAGCTTGCTCGTCGTGAGCTGCTGGGGAGAAGAATTCGAGGTTCGTAGCCCCTGACCCGTTGGCCCTCTCATTCGGTCTCTTTCCCAGCTCGCCCTTGACTGTGTCCGTATTTCTCGGGCTTCTCGAGCCAATCCGGAAGCGCTGAGGCGCGAGGGAGTCCGTACGCATCAGGATCAGGACCCTCGATCGTCCAAATTTTAGCCCGAAAAAGAAGAAACCTTTGAGCCATGGCCAGCCAACGCGATGGCGTTGCGCTCCTTCCCTTGGACAATATTTCGGGGTCCTGTGGGGGAGGAACTTTCGCAAACTGCGTGGTCCATAGTCAAAGAAACGTTGTCGGGCCAATTTTATTCTGGCTAGTGCTCCAAGAAGTCTGCTTCAATTTTCATCGCACCCTCTCGCGGTTCGTCGCACACCCTTACGTCGAGTTTTTTTTATTATTACTTCATTTTCGATTTCGTGTACGGACACGAGAACCTCGCGCGCATACTTTCTTCACAAATTACCCGCTTTTTTTTTCGCACCTCCTTTTTTGGGCGATTCTACGAAATGCGATATTATCGCGTCGAGGGGGGGGGGCTTCGAGGTAATCTCGTTGAATTTAATATTAGGCACATAATTACTGACGACGCTTTATACCGACGCCCTCGATCGAGCGCTCGGGAAATGAGATTTTTTTTCATTAGATCCCACGATTTTCTTCCTCGTTAATTTATTTATTTATTTATTCATTTGTTCACCAGACGATCGATTTGTTTTTTCAATATTTTTATTATTTTATTAGATTTTATTTATTTATAATAATAAACAATTATTTTTTTACGTTCGATTGGAAAAATTGGAATTTGAATTATTGGTCGATTTTTTGACGAGCCATTTTAGCGTTTATTTATGTCGCTATTTTATTATCCATTGAATAAAAATGGCCAACTGGCCGGTACTCGGATTATTTATCGGCCGGTTAAGACTCGGTTTTTACTATTTTCTGTGGGAAATGCTCGTATCGGTGGCACGAGGCGCCATCATGTCCCGACGACGACACATCCCCACTCGATCAAACTATTTCACGCTCGACTAGACGAGATCGAAGCTCATATCACCTTCACCGTACCATTACGCCCTTCCCTCTTCTTGTCCTCTCCTCTTCCTTCTTCTCCGGAAATCTCACACCTCTCGGACAACAACATCGCTTAATTAGTTCGCTTACCGTTCACAATGGCGCGTGTATACGCGACGACAACATACACCAAGTTTATTCAACTTTAATTTCATGAAATCCAATTAAATCGACACTGCTTTTCGCTATTTTTAATTAGGACACTCGAACAAATCCGTTGGCCGAAAAATATACTTTTTTTTTTGGCATTTTTAAATCCCTCACTATTTTTAGACCCATTTTGGATTTGGATCCTCAAAAAAATAAAATTTATCCTCCTGATCAAATATTTGATCGAATTTTCAATTGAAAAAATCGATTCTCGCTGCATTCCGATGGAAAATACTTTTTATATAAATATTTTGTTCGGATTTTTCGTTTGGATCGTTAAAAAAAATTGTTTTATCGTCCTGACCGAATATTTCATCGAAATCTCAATTAAGAATATCGAATTTCGTTGAATTCGATTTTTTCTTGGCATCCAAACCCAAAATCGGCTTGAAAATTGTCTTGGTTTTCAAAATTCAACAAAAAATCAATGGACAATTCATCGGAAATTTAAATTCTGATTCAATATTTGGTCAGGACAAAACCGACCAAAAGATTAATTATAGAAAGCCATTTTTCGTGCGGCATCGGAGGAAGGTCGAGTAGAAGTGTCATAAAAGTGTGCGCAGTTGGATAATGTAACGCGGTATACAAAAGGCACGTGATTGAGGAAAGGATGATCGTCTGAAAGGGGCACAGAGTCGACGAGTCAGAGAGGAGCAGAATATTCGTGGCTCATGCATTTTCCCTCATTAGATCAGCTCTTGTCTCGAGCTGCCATCGTCGGCGACATTCTCGACATTACAAAGTCCAAAGCCAAGAAAGGTTCTTGACTTTTAACAAATTATTGACCCGGGACCTTAGCCAGCAATGGATTGAGAACGAAATGTCGATGATGCAATCGAATTTTGGTGTCGAAAATTTGTTCAACAACAGTTTCCATCGATAAATCTCAATTCGACAGTAAAAAAAAACAAGAACAACGAAAAAATGGATATTTAGCAAAATTTGGAAAAAGAAAAGAAAAAAAATGGATATTTAGGAAAATCGACAACAGGAAATGCGTCAAATATATGCGCGCGCGGGTGCAATATCGAGGGGACACTCCTATCCGTCTGGTCGGCGGGGGTGGGGGGTTACGTAGGGGAGAATGGAGTCGCGTGAGCAGCGCATGGGCCACGCTGAAACGCGTGCTTGGCTAAAACATCGTGGACAGAATATCCGAGACACACTCGATGGCATCATCAGTCGAGAGCTTTGTTCCCTTGTCGTTGGTCGCGATTTCCTTGCCAGAGACTCACCGTCGCTTCGCGACCGTCGGACCAATATTTATTTGAAAAAAAATTATAAAATACGGCGCAGCCTCGTTTGCCGAAAAATAAATACAGATTTTTCTCTTCGAGAGGGTCGCTCATTCGCTCACAACCGGTTTGTTACTCGCGCGTGGTATGTGGGCACCAACAACCCTCCCTATATTCTTCCTGGCTTTCTGGTGCTTACCGGACACCACGAGCCGACGCTTTTTATATCCGTACTCCCTTCTGGTCCCCCCTTACCTCCAACCTTTTGGAATTTCGGCCCTACGACGTGAGTACTATTTTTTAAACCATTTTTTTGACCCACAAACGTAAACCCTGTCGCGATTTACACGGCGGAAGTCACATTTTTCCATTCAAATTGTCACATTTCTTTGAGGAGGTTCGCTACACACGACAATATTATCGAAATTCATTAATTTTTTTATTTTTATTTGAATTTTGTTTCATTTGGAATTTTAATGGAAATTGAAATGATTTGGCATTATTTTATTCGAAATGATTATTTTTTCAATTTTATTTGAATTTTTTTCATTGGAATTCGACACTGAAATTGAAAGATTGAATGATTTTTCATAAAATTGTAATAATTCAGATATTTTTCCTATGCTTTTGACTTGCCAACATCGTTGTGCGTAGCCACGATCTTTACAAATTGAGCAGCGCCAAGAAAATGAGTGAAAAATGTGATAACGGTCTCTAAGGGCGACGAGGCTCAATATTACTGGCTGGATAAAAAAATACAAAGAGAAATAAATGTCTGGTAGAGAATGGCGAATAAATTTGGATGAGGCGGGCGAATAAGAATGGCAAGGATGTATGGCTTCGGCGACGAAGAATTGATATGATTCTTGACCTCGATTCACATTTGAGTTCGTTACACATTTTGTAGAGTGATCGTGTGCGGCGGCTCCTATTAATACGAATGAGAAGATAGTTGAGCTCGATGGCCGCGCTCAATCTGCTTCTCCCTTTGTTTTATCATATTTGAGTGATTTTTATTTGTCGCCTCGATATGACGCGAGTGTGCCGGACAAATTGGGCATGTAGAAAAATTCACAGAGAACGAGAGAGCAAAGGAGATGGCAGTAGAAAGGGCAAGGAAGCGCCAGACCGGCCGGTGGTCCGACGGCCGGCTGGCTGTGGCTCGCACGTGTCGTCAACGCCGCTTTACGAGCAACTCTCTGGCGCGGTGAACGGAGCGTGAACGAGCCCACGAGACGCAAAACTTACTTTCTCAATACCTATACACGTTCTTCCTACATTTACCATTGTACATGTTGTTGGTTCGTATATAAAAGGAGTATATAGAGCTTTGTGTACATACAAGTTTTACATAAAGTGGCAGCCCGAGAGAAAGAGAGAAGAGACGATTTGTACGTGGTTCGATAATAGCTGCGCCGGCGGCATCGCGACGCCCGGCAGTCTGCCACCACCGATCCCATCCCTTTTCCCCTTAGCCTCCCAGCATCCGCCGCGATCTCTCTCTCTCTCTCTTTTGGTTATCTTAGCAGTGGCTAAGTCATTTATTTTTTCTTATACGTGTAATCGTTCGATCTCGTGTACGGTGAGCCCGACTTTTTGGGAGGAAACGCCTGGCAGACCCGGCGCATTAAAAAGCTTTTTTTTTTCCTTATCTCGCCTTTTTGGGTTATTGAGAATTCGCGTGGATATTATTCCGGGGTTATTGGACCCTTGACTCTTTTGTCGAGTCCTCCTTGGGCTGTGGGCATTGGGATTAAGAATTTTGAGACTTTCGTCATGGTTCCTGGCTCCGGAAGGCGAGGATGTTGGATTTTGGGATTCGTGGTCCATCGAGGATGCTGGACGATCGTTTTTCCATCGAGAGTTTGTTCATTTGACAAAAGCATGGGAATTTTCGAGGGGATTTTGTCTCTGGATCCTCGAGAAAGAATTTCGGGAACTGGCCAAGAGAAAAATAGAATATCGTTGCATTCCAACGATGTGAGCTACAAGATCGCAGGAATGTTGATTCGAATATCCATTTCGATGGTTATCGAGTCTGATAAAATGATAATCTGGGTTTCTGGAAAATCTTCATCTACATATAAGGTAGCTGTGTGTATATCGAACGTAAATGTGGAGTATGCAGAGTGCATCCCGCATTCCCACGCTTGGAGCTTCCAAGAGCTTGGGGCTTGCTATAGGTACTTGACATACATGTGCAAGTGGATATATCGACGATACTAAGTAAATAATAATAATCGGTTGGAGGCGGCTGATGGAGGAAAGGTAGAGCGACCTCGTGCACGGTCAATGCCATGGACTTTCCGCACTTTCAAGGAAATAAAGCCTCCCCCTTTTCCTCTCGTACCCCCATATACTTGCCACGTGTGTATCGCCTGCTGCTTTTAAAAGTTTATCGCCCCAGTCGCTAACTTTTCCTACAAACATTCGAATGTCAATATCTGGTCATATATATTTCTGGGTCAAATTGACCCAGTGTGGAGAATGGGTCAAATTTACCCAGTGTGGCGGATGGGTCAAATTGACCCAGTGTGGAGGATGGGTCAAATTGACCCAGTGTGGAGGATGGGTCAAATTGACCCAGTGTGGAGGATGGGTCAAATTGACCTTCATTGATATTCACTAACGCCTCACGAGTCTCGTGCGATATCGTTACACATTGTTGATCGTATTACACAGCGTGAATTTTTTTTAAAATAAATAGGCTCACAGGGGTGGTTTTATCTGGCCATTTTAGAAATTGGAGAGTTGGTAAGATTGCTGGGTCCTAAAATGAGATTCTGGAAAAACAAGCTGAGCGATTTATTGCTCATAATATTGAGAGAATCTCCAGAAAGGCTTGATAATAAATATCCAGTAATCCAGGGTGTTAATCGTTATGAAAAAAATGCTTCGTGTTTCTCCCATTGCACGAGTTTGATCATTTCTCATGGACTTAGCTTGAGATGACAGTGCCAAATTTGCCAGCTGATTATCCACAGTCATTCTGACCCTAAATCATCCGGTATGGGGTCTGATTCAGACGTCTAATGATACTCGGTGTACCCCATTCGCAAAGGGTTAATCTTGTAACGTACGAATAAATATAGACGAGGCTTTATGTTGATAGACTCAATTATATTATTTAGCATATTTATGCCAAGGCGGTCGATATAGAGACTTGAATTGGGTGTCGGTGACAGCCCTCCTCATTAACATGTGAAATTAATGGATGTGTTCCAGTGTCGGGCACGTCGAGCGACAAGCACGAACCATCGAGGCCGAGAATGGGACGAACAGCCACCGGTACTACACTCCCTTCATCACCCCCAAACGTACCAGCGGAGAGAGTTCCTGTTGTAGATACAAGGACATCCAGTAGCACCATTTCAACTGCTGATATTACCGGCAGCATAGATCTCTTAGCAGCTCTACAATTGTACAACACTACGAGACCTGGCGTTACACAAGTACCAGGCCTCGTCAGACTCAGACCAGCTTATTACCTCCAAGGTACCTCCTTTTTTACTTCAATTACAAAATTAACTTGAACCTCATTTTCTATATATCAAAATTTAACATTTCATCGAGTCCCCTCGTACTATATCCTCCTTCCGAGTAACTTTCTCGTCTGGAATTGAGCGGAAAATGTGCAAGTATTTGGAAAAATGTTGAAATTTTGTGAAAAATGATAAATTACTAATTAATTGTTCAGAGTTCTTGCTATTATCGTCTTTTGTCCTTTCTCCGTGGAATGGACGTTCGCCTTTAAGGGGAGACGAATATTTACAGCCAGAGTTTTTCTCCTATACAAAATAAAATGCAAAGCATCGATGATTACGGAAAGAAATGAAAAATGGATTAAATATCAAAAATTAATGAAGCAAATCGACAACAACAAAAAAAAATGGAAATTCTGTGAAATTAAAATTTTAACAAAATGCATCAAATAATTATCAACAATTCTCATGTCTGCCCAAACAAATTGACTAAAAAATTAATTCTCAGGCTATCGCGCCCCCTCGAGCTAAAAGCGACTCTCGTTATGAGATAAATAAATTATTTCGCTTGCTAATTATCGGGAGTAGGTTTAACGGTGAAAAAGTTGTTACTCGAGACGCCCACATGTGATCGAATTTTTATAGGACCCTTGCGAGTGGCAAATTCGCAGAAAATATTCTCGAGCGGGTCGCGATAAAACGATAAAATCTCCTTCGCGTATGAATAGGTGGCATTTTTAAATTTTTTTGTGTGTTTTTTTTGTTTTCGTCACGATATTGCATGACCGTCAAAGAAAGTCTGTAGTCGTATAGAATATTCAGGATATGTGGTACGATAAAATAGTAAAGAATGAGCCACGCGAGACTCGATTCGTGGAATGTCTCGAGCGAGCCCGCGCGCGATCGTTGATTCATGGCACTCGGAAGTCTAGCGCCCTGACTCGAAAATTCAACCGCCAACCCGGCTCATTATTTCGTCCAGATGGCCCGAATTCATGCTCGAGATCACTACCGCCCGAATAATAACAAAAAATGAGAAAAAAAAAAACGAGACCCACACGCAGACACACGTAATCGTAGGGATTTCGCTTCCTTATCATTTTTCACCATTTCGAAGTTGGACTCTTACGACCGAGTCTCTATTTCTGGATCCTTTGCGGAAGGCCAACCAACACACTCGTCGAAAACTTGGCCCTCGAGTCCTCTAGAATTATAATAATCTTTCTATATCTTTTATGCCTCTTTCCTTCTTTTGTTGTTTTTTATTCGAAACCCAGGCTATGCTCCCGAGAGCTGAACGATGAAAAATCCATTTTATATTCATTATTTTGATAATTAATACACTCGGTGTGATTTATCTCGTAAATTCAGTTTTTTAATGAACAAAATTATCATTCCAAACTTTTCATCCTTGGAATACAACGAAAAAATGCATTTTTTATTAATTATTCTGATAATTAATGTACTCGGTGCAATTTTTCTATTAAATGCAGTTTCCAAATGAACGATTTCATCATTTCCAAGTTTTCATCGTTGGAATACGACGAAAAATGTATTTTTTATTCATTATTTTGATAATTTATAAACTCGGTGCAATTTTTCTGGTAAATTCAGTTTTCAAATCGACAAATTTATATTGTATGACTGAAGGATCGTTGAATGAAGGAAAAAGTATAAGGTTACATGTCGTCGATCACGAAGCAATATTGAATCGCCTCCATCGAGTGTTTTTTTTGTTTTCCTGTAATTTTATAGCTTGCAGGATGCAATTAATTCTTCGTGAGTAGAGTTGCGTGGAGTTTTGCACGGGGGTGTATAAAATTGTTGAATGAAAGTGAAGGGGTTGAAAAAAAAATTGGGGATGATCGAGCCGGGGGAGCGTGGTGGCTCGTGCGATAAAAAAAACACACACACACACAATAGGAAGCACACACGTGAGAGTTTTGCACTCCGAGGCAGTAAATACGTCAAGTGTGTTGGCCAATATGTATATTTTTTTGCTCTCCTCCCTTCTCGTGTTTCGCTTCTCGTTTTCCGTCTCCGATAGCCGAGCTCACGCGCTTTTGACTCAACCCTTTCCTCTTTTTCCCTATCCTCTCCGGATAATTGCTCGCGCAAGCGACTAATTACACGAGAGTCTTGATCCCCGAGCAGGAGCGAGAGAGACCGGAGCACGAAAACTGCAACAGAGCGAGAGCCTTGGCCAACGATGATCCGGCTCACATTCCTTCCTGACCGGAAGTTACCCTTTCCCGATCGTCCAAATAATTTCTCGACATTTTTCTCGTCCCAACCAATCACAATCGACAACGAAACAAAAACATAAAAATAAAAATAAAAATATTAAAAAATACTCAAATAAATAAATAAATAAATAAATAAAGAGAGAGCAAAAGCTCTCGAATTACATTTTCCATGGAAAGTAAGCGAAGAACGAGAATGCACGTGCGAGGCGAGAGACGAGGAAATTAATACGATGACGTTGACAAACCAAACGGAAATACGAAACGTGTTTCTATGGCCAAGCCAATTTTTGGGTTTTTTCGCAAAAAAGGCCAAGTCCCCCCCCCCCCTCCCTGCCGTTCGTCTCATGTCAATGTGCACGAGAATGAAATAACTTGGAGGGGCGCGCGAAAGGGTAAGCTCAATGAGACGTGCCATGATCAAGTCGCTCGGGTACACACTCCACCTGTTCAACTTTCATTTATCGAAGTATAATGAACGTGCAGGGGGACGAACTTGACTTACGCATCGATCGCGTCACGCTAGACGATTCTTGTTTTTTTTTTTTTTTTTTACTTTTCAACCTTCGGAGTTTTATTTTTTATTGGCCACTTTATTACTTTTAAGTTTGACACGCAGTGATCAATTAATTGAATCGTTTTTCCAGTGGACTAAAGGATGAAACGAAAAATACGATTTTTCATGAATTTTTTTTATTTATTTCAACAACCATTGAAATTTTTGTACCGATTTTGCCTTTTGATCCTGAAAAAATATCGTTTTATCCTCCCGACCAAATATTTCGTTGGAATCTCAATAAAAAATAGCGGAATTAAAAAAATTATGACAATTTTCTGACCAATTTTGTCTCTGGATGCTTAAAAAAATATTTTTTTATTGTCTTGATCGAATATTTAATAGGGATTTCAATGAAAATATGGAATCTCGTTGCATTCGAATAAAAAATAATGTTTATATTTATATTTTGATGAAATTTCACAACGATAAGAATTTTTTAACCGATTTTGGGTTTGGATCGTAAAAAAAGATGGTTTTATCGTCCCGATGAAATATTTCATCAGAATAAAAATAAAAAAGAGAATTTCGTTGGATTGCAACAACGAAAGGTTGGACATTGTCAAAGGTGGAATATTTACGAGCCCCGATAACTGAAATGCACATTATGGTCCGAAATAAGTTTGGGCGATTGTCGAGTATGGACCAAATAGAATTAGCGAGATGAAACGATTCCTGGAATCTCGGGGATTATGCAATAATAATAAATGGCGACTAAAGTGGAGATAATCGTTTTCCACTTGCATGTGAGAGACAATGAGAATGAAATAACTTTGCTAGCTCGTTTGTTATGAATAGAAAACGAGGACAATTGAAACTGTAAATAATGTGTGTTGCAGGGGAGGAGAGAGATCTTCGATTGAACGAAGCGAGCTTCGAGCGTGCGGCGGCGTTACTCCGGCGGGTTCCGGAATTCACCGTTGCCGCTGCATTGCGCCAGGATGAAGCTGATTCCGGAACAATCGTAGCCTTCTCTCATGGCAATAATAGGTACGAGAAATAATCCACTTTGCTCAATACTACACACACACAAAAACCAACCGACAGATGAATGAATTAATTAATTAGTATATAATGAAATGTCCTGAAATGCTGAAAATACTGAAAATGAAATGAAAAGAATAAAAATAAAAAATAATTGTGAAAATTGTATCGAAATTAGAAAATATTTGAATAATATTTATTAAGTGTAATAGAAATAATGAAATTTATTTTTTCAAATGAATTTACGTCGACAAATTATTTTGGAATACTTTTCTCATCTTTAGCCACAAATAATAATAATAATAATATGATTTAGGAAGGTGTAGAAAAATGAGTGAAAATGAAAAATGTAAATATTTCTCGTATATAAATGAATGAAGGTACTTGGAGCTACAGAGTAGCGGTCGGAAGGACGAGCTTCGATTGCACTATGTTTCACGACGTGACGGTGCAGTACACGTCGAGGCATTTCCGTTTCGTCTTGCCGATGGCGCGTGGCACCGAGTTGCCCTCAGTATAAGCGGCTCGCAGGTCGAGCTTCTCGTCGACTGTCATCCACTTTACAGGCGACTCCTTAGGCCAGGACCTCCCGACACTAATTTCACCCTACCACAGTTACAACTCTGGGTTGGCCAAAGGAACGCCAAGCATTTTCTATTCAAGGTAAAAAAATTTAGAAAAAAATAGAAAAAATTTGGAAAAAAATGTAAAAAAATTAATTTTTTTTTTGAATTTTCGTTAAAATATTTATTAGCGAGTCGATCGTCACTGGTTCCGGGTTCGGAGTGGAAAATCTAAAATGACTAAATGATTTATTATGTTTTTCGATTGACAGGGTGCTTTGCAGGACGTCAAGCTGATACCGGGTGCCCATGGCTACCTGTCGCAGTGTCCACAGCTAGACTCGTCCTGTCCCACCTGTGGACAATTTTCCATACTTCAAAATACCGTCGAGCAGCTCATGCACAATTTGAACGAGCTTACTCGGAGGGTCAGTCACGATTCTATCAAAATTATCAAATATTTTCTATCAAAAATACGCAATTTCGTAGCGATCCAATAAAAAACATCTTTTTGTTTGATTTTAAAAATGGTGACAATTTTCTGACCGATTTTCCGTTTTGATCCTCGAAAAAAAATCGTTTTATCGTCCTGGCGAAATATTGCATCGGTATTGGAATAAAAAAACAGGATTTGCTTGAATTTGAACGTTGAAAAATGTTGTTCCTAGTGGAGGAAAGAGAAATGTATAGAATTAGATTTTCATCCAAGTCCTTCCTTTCAGCTAGCTGCTGCAGAGGGTAGAATAAGCCAGGTCGAAGAATGTGAGTGCCAAAAATCGTGCAGAGCCAATGGTACCGTTCACGAGGATGGTGCCACGTGGGAAAAGGATTGCGAACAATGCTCGTGTGTACACGGTGTCATCGAGTGTAAACCAACCCAATGTGCACCAGTCAACTGCAAGTTTCCAATTATCCCCCCGGGACAATGTTGTCCAGTATGCCTCAGTGAGTTCATCAAAATTTATTCATTCATTCATTCATCCATTCATTTATTTATTCTTTTATTTATTTATTTATTTGTTTATTTATTTTCATAAAAAACGCAAAATCCAGTAAATATTTGTTTTTTTTTTCTTAATAATTCTCCACGTTGTCTTGTTGATGAAAGAAAAAAGAAACGTGCAAATGAAATTTTTGAAATTGCTCTCCATTGTCCACGGTAAAAATAGAAAAATATCTGAATACTTTCAGAACAATGTCTTTTGCACGGTGTGATTTACGATCACGGTGAAAAAGTCTCGCCGAAGCAGTGCAGAGAGTGTAATTGTTTCGACGGAGTGTTTACGTGTCAGAGGTTTGACACGGAAGACATTTGTCCTCCGCTGCTGTGTCCAGCGTCCGAGCAAATAAGTGTAGCCGAAGAATGCTGTAAATTTTGTCCAGGTAAATTATTTAACAAAAATAAAACGAATTTTTTTACAAATTTTAATCGCTGGCTAAAAAAAACATTAACAATGACTAATTTTTTAAATAAGTAATAAAAAAATAATACGTCGTTAATAATTCTGCTTGCCTTTTCCGAGAATTTCATAATTTTTTAACCAGCACGAGCTTCCAATAACCGAGGAATTAAAAAAAAATCGTAAATTTGCTGAAAAATTAATTCGAAAAAATGAAGAAAAAAAAAATCGTCAGCTTGAAAATTTCGAAATAAACTAATCGCTCGTCTCTTCTTTATTCCTTTGCTGACCACTTGCTCTTGCTCCTTCAACCACTCGACTTAACACGATCTATCAAGGTGTGGATTACTGCGCCAAGGGCCACAAATGTCACGCGAATGCCTCCTGTCTCAATCTACATACGAAATATGCCTGCCACTGTAATATCGGTTTCCAAGGAGACGGTCACAACTGTAACGGTATAAACTAACAATTAATTTTATTAACAAAACCGAATTTTTGTTTTCTTGCTTTTTTTTTTCATTTTCCATTGCAGCTGGATTATTCTGATACGAATTCGTCATCGAAGTAGGCCAAAGCTTGCAGGCGGAGACCTGTCTTGCGAGAATCGATTTATTTCTGAATTTTTGTTGTTGTTGTTTTTTTTTTTAAGAATTGGGGCCTCGAGATTTTTTAAACAAAAATTTCATTTTTTTTTAACGAATTGGAGCCTTGAGATTTTTTTTTCTGGTTTTTTTTCATCATTTGGAGCCTCGAGATATTTTTTTTTGGTTTTTTTTTTCATTTGGAGCCTCGAGATATTTTTATTCGGTTTTATTTTCATTAAGTGGAGAAATTTTTTGGATTCTGATGGAAATTAATTTGGAAAAATAGTTTTGGAACAATTTTGTGGGAATTGTTGAATTTGAATTGTTTATTAATTTACTCGGTAGATGTCGACGAATGCCAACGAAAAGGTGGCTTAGATGGTCACCATTGTAACGCGAATACACGGTGCGTTAATATTGTCGGGGCTTATACCTGCGAGTGTCTTCCTGGCTATCATAGAATTGACAAATTCAACTGTGCCGAATTGGACGAGTGCGCGACTGGTCGACACTCCTGTTCGGAACATGCTACTTGTATCAATACCGCCGGAAGTTACTATTGCGTTTGCAATGAAGGATACACCGGCGATGGGTACACGTGTAAACGTAAGTTTTTCAATATTTATTCCAAGAATCATAAATTTGTCCATTCGAAAAAGAATCTTGCCAAAAAAAAAATAGGACCGAGTCCATTAATTATGAAAATGATTTATTGAAAATAATAATTTTCGTTGTTTTCCCACGATGCAAACTTCAGAATCATAAATTTGTCCATTCGAAAAATAAATTTACCAGAAAAATTGCAACGAGTCCATTAATTATCAAAATAATGAATAAAAATAATGTTTTTCGTTTTTTTTCCAAAAATACCAACTTTGATATCATCAGATTATTATTAATCTCGCTTTAATTAAGTTGAATGAATAATTGACCCTTGAATGAACATTTTATCCCATTGGCCAGACTCGAATTCCAGTAAAATAAGAATCTCCGAAAATCTGCATCGATGTCTGGTAATAAATATGGGGACGTATTTTTGTTAATTGTTGGTACACGAAATAGCGGTATGTGAGCAAAGCTGTCAGAACGGTGGGGAATGTGCATCACCTGGCAGATGCTCGTGCCGTCGTGGTTACATTGGTAACAGCTGTGAGCTCGATCTGGACGAGTGCGCATCGGATCTTCATCGTTGTCATCATTCCTCGACGTGTTTCAACATGCCAGGCTGGTATTATTGTCGGTGCAAGCCAGGTTACCGAAGCGCACTCCACGAGAGCAACCGGGGTACCCAGTGCCTCGACATCGACGAGTGCAACGATCAAACTATCGAGAGAAGACACACCTGTCATCCAACTGCCAGGTGCGTCAACACCGAGGGGGGCTACGAGTGTAAATGCTCCAAACGAGATGATGGACAGCCCGACGGAGATGCGAGCAACATCAGTCACTTGGCATCCAGACAAACCGAGTGCAGACTCAGTGAGTCCAAATTGAAACTTCCCTTTCCCCCTCTTACTTTTTATTTCATTTAATTTTTTTATTTTATTTTATTTTATTCGATTTTTCATTCATTTCATTTGATTTTTATTTTATTTTATTTTATTTTCATTTTAATTTTTATTTTTTTTCATTTTATTTGATTTTTATTGAATTATTTTATTTTATTTTATTAATTTTCTTAATTGGACTTGGTTTTCGTAATTTTCTTCTCGTTTGTTGGAGACGGAAGTGCGTGCGTTTCTTATTATTTGAGGTTCGGGGTTGCGAGCAAGTGAGGCATTTCGTTAAGTTAGTCTGAGTCATATAGCCTCTTGATACGTACTCAGCTGGCACGCTCTATTTACATCATTAAGGTTGTTGGTACGAGGGACGAGAAATCGTCAACGGAGAGACCTTCGTACCATCTGGCAATCCATGCAGACGATGCGAGTGCAACAATGGCGTTGTCACTTGCAGAGAACCCCAATGCGACTGCAACAAAAGTGCCAGTCGAAGGGACAAGTGCTGCCCACAGTGCGATCCCGCCGCTTCCTGCAGACATCAAGAACTTCATCATCTCGTATTTAGGAGCGGCGAACGGTGGATCTATCAATGCCAGACTTGCGAGTGCTTGGTAATTATTCACTCGATTTTCTTGATTTTTCACATTTTTTTTGTTTTTGTTTCTCAACAATTATGCCGGCTCCTCGGCCACCGTGCCATATTTTTCTGTACGAAAAGTCGAAAATCGTTCAGTCAATAGGAAAATTAAGTTATAAATATATTTGCCTATTTATTTTTACGATTTTTTATTTTTTTTCTGACTCGTGGGCAAGAATTTTTTGTATGAAAAATCGAAATTCGTCCAGCTAAAAGAAACATTGAGTCACAGAAATATTTGCCTATTTATTTATTGGTTTTACGATTTTTTATTATTTTTATAAAAATTTTCATATTTTTACAATTATAACGTTTCCTGGCTGCTGTACAATATTTTTTTTTGTATTAAAAATGGAAAATCGTGCAGCCAAAAGAAAAATAAAGTCATGAAAATATTTGGACAATGGATAAAATAAAAATATTGTAATTTCTGCCCCAGTACGGTGAGATCGACTGTTGGCAAATGGAATGTCCACCAGTGACATGCTCGAATCCAGTGACCGAAGATGGGGATTGTTGTCCAAGATGCGAGGACGATCCTTGCGCCCGAGAACTTCCTGGCCTGCCAGGAAACGCGAGCAGCAGCAGCGGCGAGCTCCATCTCTCTTGGCCGGGGAATCCCCAGCCTTGTAGTTACGCTGGATTGTTACACGAGAGTGGCAGTTCCTGGCAGGACTTGCACGACAAGTGCACCACGTGCGAGTGCAAGGTAAGAGGAGGTTCAAGGTCGTACAAGGAGACGAAGACGCGCGGAAGGTTTTCGTTCGATACGAATGGACACACCTGGTGAGCTTTCTCGAGGATCGATCTCGTCCTCGGTGACGAATCCTCCGAGGAACACCAGCCTCACCAATCACATCATTCATCCACACAAACAAATACAAAACCAACGCGAATCCTCTATCTTTCAGATACGAACAGAGAGAATGAGTTTTATATTTATTTTTCTATGGAATGAATCTGCCTCTTGCCATTATTTACAAGTCATTCATTACATTTAAGCCTGGAACGGTGACCTGGGTCAAATAGACCCAGGACCATTTTAAATCGCTGCGTTTTCCGGTTTTCCAACGCTTTTCCGGATTTTTCACGAATTTTTCGAATTTAAACAAAATTTCTCCAGGCTCACGTGATTCTGCATCAAAAAACGAAAAGATTTAGCCCAAGTTGAAAGTTTTTCGTTTAATTTTGACGGAGATATGAATTTTTCAGAGTTGGGGTCATTTTGACCCGGGGTTACCGTTCCAGGCTTGAGTGAGAAACGAATAATTTCCTAGTTATTTCCAAACACACACAATAAACACGAGGATCGATTGAGCCGATTTTATTTATTATATTATCGTATTTGCGCTCTCACGGAAACTAAAATTTAGTCTTTTGCATGTTCGTTCAATATCGTTTGTGTCGAATTTATCCAATTAACAAGATCCCTGCCAAGGAGATTTAAAAAAAACAATAACGATCAAGTTTGCATCGTTGCAATCCAACGAAGTGAATCGGCTCGAGAAATTTGATTCCATGAATTAATCAAATCCACAATAGAAAAAAAAGAACGATTTCCGCTCACGAAAACTTTGACAACCCCCCTGATATTTATTTCTCATTCAGCTCCGACGTTCTCTCACGTTGGATTCCGACGATAAAAACGTCGGGACTTAGATCGAAAAGATGTTCTCGTTGCTGACTAGATACAATTTTCTGTGGGGGCTCGTAATTGCTCATATTAATCGTTGTCGTTTTATATTATTTGTAACGAGATAGTTTGATTTTATTTATTTCTCGAAATCGATGTATACTCGAAGAAAATTTAGTACGTGCTATGCGCTCAAAATCATTGGTTCTTTTTGTTATTCGTTTCATTATTTTTCGTTGTTCAGTCCCGAATAAAAAACCCTTCGATAAATATGTAAATTAATATTTATATGATGGAGGATTTATTTGATTGAATAAATAATTAATTATCGTTATTAATTAACAGTAGATAAAAAAATATCTGAATAATTATGATGATGGTTATTACTTGGAGGTCAAACGTCCAGGGTCGTACCCAAACCCGAAAGATTTAATTTAATAATCATTGAGATTAATCGCCTCGTAATGAGAATTCAGATTTTCAAGATTTTCATATTTATAGTTGAATTTTCTAGTCCCTCGCATATTACTATAAATACGTGTCTGTTTCCTTGTCAATATTATCGATAGGATTCGTATTTATATGAAAATTGTAATTAATTGCTTAGTCTTGAATATATTCAGTGCCTGGAACGTAGAAATGTGGTCGGGCTCAATTTAGAAATATCGCGTTGATCATTCGCAATTGTAATTATTTATATCTCAGCCCAGAATCGTCGATCTTAGTTAACTTAATTAATAAATATTATTTATTATTTTATTTTTATTATTTTTCGTTCGTTTTATTTTTTTAACAATACGCTGACTCGCTTTTTCGAGGCTACTACATATTTTTACAATTGGCACTGTGATCGCGATTCGTGCATTTTCAAATCGGACCAATCTTGCATTTTTTTTTATTTAGTTTTTTTATTTTTTATTTTTTTTTTTTGCCCTTTTTTGAGATTCCGATCACGCGCAATTTGGGTCGGGCCTGCATGGATCGCTTTCAAGTTAATACACTATCGATGTCTTTCGTTTACACTCGCCGTTCAGCGGATCCTTACGGACCCAAACTATCGACTCACCTCGTGGCAATTAATTGCGAATTTTTTAATCACAAAAAAAATCCGAATAATTTTGAAAAAATTTAATTTTCCTTTTTATTTTTCATTGAAAACTTTATCATTCCTGTTGCTTCGAATAAATTGACCGAATTATTCAAATTTATGAAAATTTCCAAAATTCTTTGAAAAAAATGAAAAAACGCAGGAAAAATCAGTTCTTTTTTGATAAATCGAAAATGAAATAATTGAGACGGTGCATAAATGAGTTCGCTGAGGCTCCCAGTAAAATTCTACATTACCTAGGCCCGCTACAATAAAAATAAAAAAATAAAATAAAATAAATAATTAAAAACCGGTTCCTGGCTCGATCGGTAATTGCCGACGATCCGCAATTAGTTTGATCCGTAAAGAGGCCGCTGAAGAGCATCGTTAACGAGTCTATCCGAAAATTTTAAAAAAAAAGTAGAAAAAATATTAAAAAGTAGAGAAAAAAGCGATAACAACGAAATGACCAATGAAAGCGAAGCGTTATTAATAAATAATAAAAAATAAATAAAAAGGAGACAGTACGATCGGCTCTATTATCCAAAAAAAAAAACAAGAAAAAAAAATGAAAACCTCTGACCTGCGCTTTGATGTTTCATGATAAAATAATAACTCTCGCTCTTGAGCAAAAACTAATAGACTAACCAGCCTAACAATGGGTATCCTTGCAGGTGCCGTACTGCGCCCAATTGGTGAGCAATAGCGCGTGTTGTGTGCATCGGTAATCACATCACTTCTACCTCACCTATATCTCTCTTAAACTGCTGCTGCTGCTGCTGCTGCCTGTATTATTTATTATCAGCTAATTAGTAACCAAAAAAAAAAAAAAATCCTTCTAATTTATTTCGTCCTTAAGGAGGTTGGCTAGACACAACGATGTTGTCATTTTAAAAGCATAGGAAAGTTCGAAATTATTAGAATATTATTAGAAATTCGTCAGCACACTTTTCAACATTGAATTTTAATATAAAAATTTTTTAAGAATTTTTTTTCTCCACAGTTTTCGAGTTTTTAGAGTTTACATGGAAAAGCACAGGACTCAGATATATATAGGAATGTCCTTTGCATATTGTAAACTCAAATAATTCGACAACTGTTTGGAGGAAAAAAAAATGAAGAAAAAAACTTTTTTTAAATAAAAATAAAAAATAATCAAAATTCGTGTCATCGTATTTGATGCTAAAGAATATTGTCACGAAATTTGAGTAAATTCTTATCGTATTGTCGTGTGTAGCCAAGCTCCTTGAATGCTTTCGATTATATTTTCGTCTTTCCACTATTTTTTTTGTTATTTTTTTTTTTTTTTTGGCATGATGGATTATTTGCTTGACTCTGTGTAATCGCAATCACTTAGCACATTCTCTTCTCTCCACACTGTTCCATCTTTATTTATTTCTGTCCAAAAGCTTCTGATGGCCATAGTTGCATTTATACATTTTATCATTTCCGTACACTATTGTGGCGCACCCAAGCACGAGATTTTTTCACAGACAGCACTCTCTCACTCAGACAAAAAAAATCGTGATACTCGTAAAACGAAAAAAAAAAGTAAAAAAAAAAAATCAAATAAAAAAAAACGGTTTTTTTAAATTTTATACAGGAAAAATATTTCTCGATAAATCTGAAGAATAAAAATTCAACACGCAGTGACGAAATGAAGCGAGAAAAAAATGAAAATATAAAAAAATTCGATTCGTTCCCTCGTTGCCATTTTTTTTTGGTCCAATTTTTTTTTTCTTTTCTCAATTTTGAGGCTCCTGATTTGCACACTCGTTTTTTTATATTTTGCAGCATTTGTACACGATGCGCGACGATGATGCATTTTTGCGGAGCCGGGGCAACCAAACTGGCGGCGTTTTTTATTCGCAATATCAATCAAAAGGGAATTTTATTTCTGGGGATTAAAAAAAAAAGAAAAAAATGTCTAACGCGATGAAAAAATGTTACGGCTCGGCCGCCAGTGCTGTTGCGATGTACGCGTAGTCTCTAGACACTAGTTTTTTATTTTGTACAGTCTCGTCCGTCCGAATGACGTAAAAATTATTTCATTCATTGTTCTCGACTGATGAGAATTATTAAAAAATTCAAATTATCTAATTAATCGATCTTCATCGATCATTTTCCTAGGCAACTAATTATCCATCAAATTAATTGAACAATGAATTGCGAATAACTTACGTGCGGGTACTCAGACGTAAAAAAAAAAATAATAATAATGAAAAATGAAAAAAAGAAAAAAAGAAAAAAAAATCTTGTACGTGTTCACTCAAATTTTTGGTTTTTTTTTTAATTCTTCCTCTTTCTCTTGGTGTTCTTTTCATCGTTTTGGCCAATTTTCACTTTTCAATGATTTTTATATTTTTATCAGGCACTCGTCTCACCGGTGCATCGAAATTTCAATTTTTTCTTATTCCACTTCTTGTCGGTGGCACTCGACAAATGTACCGACCAGTGAACGCACGTTTTTTTTTATCGAAAACAATAAAATTGTTTTGTTCCAGCGACGGAAATATAAAAATGTCGCCGTTACCTCGACGTAACGGCGAAATGTTTGCGGAAACGTTCGTTCACCGCTCGGTCACAGAGCACAAAAATAAAAAATATATCGAATCGCTGGTTCAACGGGATTTAAGAACGGAGAAAATTGGCCCGGTTTGTTTGGGTTTGTCAATAAGTTTAGTGGGATACGTACATGGAGAAAGAAATAAAAAAAAAAAAAAAGAGTGGTAGAGAAACGCACACACGAACCCGGACACAAATTCACGGGATTATGGAAAGTGCTTTAGAGGATTTTAGCAACAACAGTCATTTTTTAATGAAATTCTATTGAAAATAGCGGAAACTGACACTTTTCGGGAAATTTTGACGTTTTTTATACGAAATAATGACATTTTCACGAAATTTCTACATTTTCAGTCAAATTTTGATTTACCTTGAACAATTTTAGAATTATTTGCGAAATTTGAGTAATTTTTATGAAATTATTACATTTTTTTGAGAATCTTTTACATTTTTTATCAAATTTACCGATATTTCACGAAACTTTGACAATTTTCGTAACTTTTTAACATTTGCCATTAAATTTTGACGTTTTTCCTCAAATTTCTACATTTTTCGTCAAATTTTCATATTTTTCGTAAAATTTTCGAATTATTTGAGAAATAGCAGTATTTTTTACGAAATTATGACATTTTTCCAAGTTTTTTGCGAAACTTTTACATTTTCCGTCAAACATTGGCAAGTTTCGTAAAATTTTGACATTTTTCACGATACTTTGACATTATTCGTTCAACTCCGGACGAAAATTGCTCCATCCTTGGTAAAATATTCCAAAAGGACATTACGGCAGGGAACTATGTCCAGTCAGACCAAAATTTGATAGAATTGCGAGTGTCCGTCCGTTCGTGCGTGCGTAAAGAATGAGATTGGGTTGAATAAAAGGTTGAAGGGTAAAGAGGGAGAATTGCAAAGAGACGAAAAAGTGGGGAACGATAACTGAAATAATGTTTGATTACTCGCAGGACGGTCAATTATGCTGCAGCTATGATTACCGGTGTGCTGGTGATTTGGAGGACAAGCGTAATGCAGGAGTCTCTGTTAGCGAGTCTGTTGGTGGCAATATTGCAAGTGGCTCGTTTGCTGTGGAGAAGATTATCGTTACATCGGAAAGAGCGTTATCAACGAGTTGGAGAGATTATTCGTACACACCGACGAACGTTATTTCGAGTGGGTCTGATATTAGGGGAGCAGAGAGGTTCGGCTACGGGGCCGGAGAGGATAAAAGTTGGCGAACGCGAAACAGTTTGGAGGATGGAATGGATTCGGAGCTCACGACAAATCCATCCGGTGTGGCTTTTACGAGCTCGACGTCGTTGTTGCCAAGTTCGAGATTGTCATCGCAGGTGTCTAGGTCGTTGGGGCTGCGGATGGACGTGGTGTCCGATTCGCCGAGGTTTGTGGAGGCCAAAGAAGCTGCCGAGAGTGTCAGTCGCTCGGGGAGGATCGTCGAAGCTCCAAGAAGCGTCTCAGTCGTCTCGAAAACTCCGAGAGCGTCCAGAACGAGCAGCAAAAAATCGAGTCCAGTCTCGACAAGGACGACGTCACCGACGACGACGTCGAAAAAGTCGGCGACGATAAGTCGCCCCCCTCAGCCCATCACAGCCGATAAAACTGTCGCTACAAACTCAAGAACATTCAATATTCAGACTGCCAGATATGTTACCAGTCGGAACAATAATCCGAAGAATAAAACAAGGACCTTTGGTCCTGCGGAACGAAGACGACGAATCGAACGAGGGCCGCGTCAGATAAACGGCAATCGTAGCGGCCACAACGCAACCTGAAATTCTTCATTCGTCAAGACGCACCGAAATATCGAGATTGGCCAATCTCCATCGCGCGATGATTCGCCCTCCAAAAGCTTTTCTTATTAGATCCGCCGCGTACCCGAGAGCTTAGCTACGGCCTCAGAATCATTCGGACTTGAGAGCTAAACTATCGCGATATGCCACGAGACGAAACATTTATTTAAACTAAAATAAAGCGCCGAATTACGTCGACAATGCTACGAGAAACCGCAGGCTCTTGTAACGAGGGCGGAAAATGCGCGTTGGCTATGACGACGATGACGATTACCATGAGGAAAATCTTCCTTGTAATCTGGTCCCCGAGATAAAACTCTAAATACGAGTTCCCGCCACCAACGAGTTCCCAAATATTGGCAAAACGTGGGAGGGAGGGGGGAGGCTCCTGGGTAACTCGTAACGCCGACGAGCAACAAGCACCAGCATCGGCTCATTCGACGCGCTTTTTTATTCGCTCGTTTGGTCCCTCGCACACTCACTCGCCTCTCCACGCGCGCCTCAAACTTTTTTCATTAGCTCGAAGTATTATCTAACCGAATTTGTATCATTCGAGCTCTTTGCGCGAACTCTCATTGTTGAGGGAAACGAAACAACGTCAGGAACGAGTCTCATTATTGAGGAAATACTCTTTAGTACGATGCTCGAGTTCGCCGCGTTGGAATTCAACGAAATTCCATTTTTTCTTCAACAGAACTCGGGATTCTTGTTCAATTGCTGGATGGCACGATGAGAGGCGATTTTTTAAGGATCCAAAGAGAAAATCGTTCGAAATATTGTCATGGATTTGGAAATTGAACAAATAATTAGTATAAAGTGTTTTTTATTGGAATTCAACGAAATTCCATTTTTTTTATTGAAATTCTAATTGAATATTTGGTCAGGACCATAAAACGATAGTAATTAAAGATTCAAAGAGAAAATCGTTCGAATAATTGTCATGATTTTGAAAATTAAACAAAAATTGAATATAAAATGAATTTTCTTTTTTTTTTTTCTTGAAATTTTGATGAAATATTTGGTCAGGACGATAAAGAGTTCTTTTTTGAAGATCCAAAGCCAAAAGGGTATTTTTCGTTAGATTTCTGCGAGCTGGAGTGTCCCAAATGAGTAGAAAGCCTGAATGCAGAGAATAAAAGTTGAATGTCGTAAAAAAAAGTGGTTCGGGTTTAAGGGAAGAGAAAAGTTGAAAATTCTAGTCATGTTCGATCGCCTGGATCGGAATAATTTCATTCGAACTCTATATAATACTTTGTACTATTTTTACAGTGGAATATCTGAGCTAGCCTACATAAACTATTTGTATATTATGTGGATGACAGTTGGGAAGAGAAAAGTGGTGGGTGGGGGGGGGGGGGGGGGTGAGGGAGATGGACATGAAAAAAATATTGGAGAATATTTTTGATGAATTCTCGAGTGCTTTTAGCTGAGCGAAGAATAAATCGTCATCGTCATCATTCCTTCTCCTTTTCCTGGCCCAAGCGGAACCTCGAATGAGATCGCGATACGAGATCTAGCGAGCCTATGGCCTTGAACGTTTTTTATTTGACCTGCTATCAACCCTGAGGAAC
>JAPYYS010001175.1:0-41339 GCA_030522525.1 Campopleginae sp. 14b
CGCGAAACTCTCTTTTCTTTTGTTGGTGTTTTATGGTACAAGATGGAAGGAAAGTATCGATTGAAAATGGTGAATTTACACGCGGAAGGAATATATTTGAAAATAGTTTTTTTTTTTTTTTTTTTTTTTTTTTTTTTTATCGATTCTGTTCTTTTCCGTTTGCAGAAAACTCGACACTCTATTTGCACTTGAATCAACGCCGTACTCCTAATACATTATGCGGTTAGAAATATTTTTGTTCAATTCAGAAAGTATTTGCGATCGGTTCGATCGATAAATGAATTATTTTGTTATTTTGTCTTTGAGATTTGTGCAATTTTCGAAATTTATCGACTTGCAAGTTCATCTTGAGTCTTTTAATTAATGTCTTGATTTAGAAGGAAGAAAACGCGCGAAACTCTCTTTTCTTTTGTTGGTGTTTTATGGTACAAGATGGAAGGAAAGTATCGATTGAAAATGGTGAATTTACACGCGGAAGGAATATATTTGCCATTTTATTTGCAACGAGCATTTCGAAATGATCAGAATTGATAGGAAAGAAAAAATGTGTACGTGTGAGATCGAATTGATGGAAGATAAAAATGGAAATAAATGAAAATTCTATGGGCTCGAAAATTGTACGTGTAACATGTTACGTGTGTCTGTGTCTGTTTGTCGTTGCGTAAAAATTGCGGAAATAACAGTACGAGATGGTGAGCTTAAACGACCGAAATAAGAAAAAAAGAATAATCCGAGTACGTGAAGATACACTTTGATTTCCTGTGACAAACCGATATTCATTTAACTTAATGTTTTTTTCTTCCTTTATTATTTATTTTTACAATTATTCGTCAAACGTGAACAAACGGTTATATATTGTGTATTGTCATTGGAAATGTGAGAAAAATTTGATATTTCACACCTTGTGCGACTTCGCGAGAAAAAAAAAAAAATTATTAAAAAAAAACATTCGCTTCTCTCCAATTCAATAATTTCAAGATTCTATTTACATATATTGAGTTATTTAGGATATCTCCAAGTTCGTCGTGGAAGAAACGAAAGGGTCGAGAGGGGGCGGGGAAGGAAGAAAAAAAGACAAAGAGAGTTTAAATGTAAATGAACAACGAGGTTCCACCGGCTGACAACAAATCGCAAATAGCTTTTTGCAAATCCCGCGAGTGAATAAAAAAAAATTGAATAAAAAAAAAAAACAAAAAAAAATCTTCATTTATATCGTTTAACGTTATTTAGGTCAGCTACTTTATTCTTTAAGTAGCCCTCTGTTCCCGAGTCAAAGGGTGCATGTGTTGTCGTATTTTCTTTCTTTCCTTCCGATTTCATCATTTACTTGTTTCTCCTTATTTTTCTCTTGTGATTAAATGGCAACAGTTACGAGAGGCTTCATATCTAACCTGCTTCGCTGTCGCTCGAATCGCTGGAGCTCGAAGATAATGAACTCGAGCTTGAGTCACTGTCGCTGCTACTACTGCTCGATGCCGACAATCGCGAAGGCCCACTAGCTCCACCAGTACCCACTACATCTACCGATTTACTACTGTCTTCTGTAATAATAACGGAAAAATCGTTAGAAACTAAAATTTTCAGCATTTTTTTCCACATAAAATTCATCTTCATCGTCAAAAACGTTTTTTTTTTGCATTGTCGATTATAAAATCACAAAGTTGTGCATCTCGTTTTACGTTATTCGTTTTTTCGACATTTTCAAAATTCTGTGATTAGAAATTGTGCCGCATTTCATGAAAGCATCTACCGATTCAATACTGTCTTCTGTAATAATTACGGAAAAATCGTTTTTCACATAAAATTAAGTTTCATCGTCAAAAAACTTTTTTTTTTCTTGTCAATTATGAAATTTTAAGATTGTGCATCTCGCCTCACGTTATTCGTTTTTGTTTTTTGACCTTTTCAAAATTCTGTGGTGGAAAAATTGTGTAGAATTCTATAAGGGCACTGGATTCAGCATCAGCATTGGAAATTAAAAGAAAAAATGAGATTTATCGGAGACAAAATCTGGACCAAAGAGTAGAGAAAAAAAAAAAAATTAAATTGCGATGAAGATTGAACAAATTTCTCAGAAGAGAACGACTTACCTTTCTTAGCGGCTTTTTTAACGTTTCCTAGTTGCCCTGTGACGTCCTGTAACCTCTTCTCAAGTTCCTGTTTCTTTTCCGCTATCTGCTCGTCCTTCGACTTACCGCTAACTTTTTTGTCTGTTGAAGATCGATAGTTTAATTAGAATTTGAATGTTTTGTGGGAACGAGGAAGCAGGTGGTCAATAAAATTTCTACCATCAGTGAGAGGACATAAGATTAATTGGCTCGAATTTACACCGATTTTTTTTTTCCGAGTGAAAATGTTAAAATTGCGTGAAATAAATATTAAGCAGTAAACAAAGACGAATATAAAATTAGCGGTGTTATAAAAGAGTGGAAAAATATTAGGTGGCGCGGATCAGTTGCATCGAATTTCATTGCCATGCTTGAAAATACGAAAAAAGGTAATATTAGTTCCACTCACAAGCGTCAGATCGGGATCCATGTACTCTACGAATACTAACTCGCAAAAAAATGGTACAAAAAAAAAAAACTCTAAGGACAGACTGAAAAATATCGAAAACAGCAAAAATTTTGATTTTTGTTTTGTTTTTTCTTTCTCTGGGAATCTCCTTTCCTGTTAAGTGTTATTACGAATAATATCGTATCGTGTATGCGACGAAATGGATAACACGCTAGCAACAAGTGGAGTAAAAAAAAATGACGCATATTGAAATGATATCTCGAGTTGTTCCCGTTGTGACGCCGAATGGTGGAACTTACAATAAGGCTTACGTGGTTTTTTTCTGAGACACGATGCTACGTAGCTCTCGAGCTCTCGTAGCGTCGATGGCTTTAGTGTTTCAAAATCAATTTCGATCTCGTCGGGATTCGAGTCCCTCAAGGAAGGCTCTCGAGATTGAATAATGTGCACTACCCGACCGAGTTTGTCACCTGTAACAAGAATTAGAAAGCAAAAACGATATCGTTAGTTGAAAAATAACAAAAACAAATGATTTTTGATTTGGTGGCTGGGTATTGATAAATATCAAGCTGAAGCTGAAGTTTGCAACGTTAGAATCCAACGAAAAAATTCTATTTTTATTGATGATTTGTTAAATTTTCAAAATCAACCTAATTTTTCGAGCTGATATATAGTTATTGGGTCGCTAAAATCAATTGTGTTATCGGCATAATTACACTCTGCATTTCTATAATAAACATGGCCAGAGAAAAAAATGTAATGTCGTTGCATTTCAAGGAGGCAAACTCGAAGGTCATACATTAGTTTGGTTTATCTTTGAGATGAGTATAAATGAACTGACCAGGTAGGGTGTTTATGTCCAAGCTCAGTTGTCTCTTCTCGTCGTAAGACATGGGTTTGGCGCTATCCTCGTCTTCAGAGTCAAAGGTCATAGGCGGAGGTTGATTCGTAGCATTTTTCTTTTTGTTGCCGGTCGACCTGCTGTTCGCTTTGGGCCGCTTGTTGGCCGCGTTAGTCGCTGCCGCTTTTCCAGGACCGCGGCTGCCTTTGCCTTTGGGTTTGGCATTCGCAGCCGGTGTCGGAGCAACCGCGTGAGTTTTGTTCGGCCCGACAGGCATTGCCGGATGATGTTCACCCGGCGGCATACCCATAGGCACTCCGCCAACTCCAAGATTAGGCATTTTCAAATCACCCCCACCCATCGCTACACTCGCTATACTCGCGATAACACTATCCGAGGCGTTCGGTATACCACCGCTTGGCTTCATTAGTTCTTTCATGGCACCGCTGTGACTACCAACCATACCACCAGCCCCACTTTTGTTGCTCATTGGTTTACCACCCTTGCTCTTCTCCGTCTTCTTCTTTTTCGTTTTCTTCTTATTACGCTCTTCGACCAGTCTCATCATCGCGTCCTGCATCGCTTTGAGCTCTTGTTGCATTGCGACTAATTTTTGCGTGCTCTCCTCGTCCGAGTCGTCACTTTCGGAAGAGCTCTCGGTACCGGAACTACTGCCACTACTGCTGCTTCCACCTCCACCTCCTTCACGCTTCATGGGAACCATGCCGCTCAGAGGCTCATCCGGTATTTTCGCGTACCTGACGAAATTACACATTTTTCTACATTTTTTCCATAAAATCGTCACTTTTTCAATCAACAACACATTCTCCTGGACTAGGAGAACCATTTAATCAGATGAAAATATAAATTGCATAAGACACTGAAGTTCACAATCTTCAGATCCAACGAAAAAATCACTTCTATGTTTTATTACTTTTCATACCATCCAAATAAGAATGCTCATTTTCGTATGGCTTTTGCTTTTGAATCCTAAAACACTATCGTTCTACTATAGTAGTTTACATCGAGCATCGTATTTTTTGGAGAAATAATTGAAAAAAAAATAATTTATCTACCTCATTTCGAAGACATCCTGCAATTTTCTAGCCATAGCAACAACGTCGTGATCGGGAGGATTGTACTTGTAACAGTTCGTGAATATAAGCCGAACGTCGCTCGCAAATTCTTGTGCCGTTTTATACTGTCTCTTATCCATTTTTTCCTGTTGCGAGAAAATAAAATAGCGTCAGTAAAGAAATAATAACAAAGACTGTGTGTGCTTTTATGAGTCAAGTAATACGTGTCGTTTGTACCTTTACTGTGCCAAGATCCATGGGATTTTTGATGATGTCATGGTAATCGGTAAGTCCTAAAAGGTCCGCGTCGACCGGTTTGTAAAACGGCCATGCATATCCCTGTGAGCGATTCACAAGAAAAAACAATATTATTTTGCCGCTCGAGCGGTCAAGATTCTGCATAAAAAATGTATTTGATAATAAAACATTACCGAATGTTTCTTGGAGAAAAGCTCCTTGAGGATCTCGTTACAAGACTTGAGGGTCTCCGAAAGTTTTTCCTTCATTTTACCGCCAGTATGTTGAGGCTGAAAAAATGAGCGTTAACTGTGAATCTCCAGAAAATCAATGTCCTTTCTCCCCCGATCGCTTTTCCTTAAATACACTGAAAACTTCACTACACCGCCGACCTTTTGGCCTAAATAAAAATCTATAAAAAATCATAAGTCCCAAGCGCCCCCCTTGGGACACACATTTTCAACTCAGTTTGCTAATCACTTGAGCGCAAAACTATATGAAACAGCGAGATGTAAAAAAAGGTTAACTTTTGCGATAAATAAAGAGGTAAACGTGAAGCAACGATAGACAAACACAGATGAAACATGGCGGTTTTGCGATTTTTTGTTGTTTTAATGAATGATAAACATGTGTGTGTGTACCTGTTGGGCCATTGCCCCGATCAGGGGCATATTGGCCTGGTGGAATGGCACCAGGCCGTCTTCCGCTTGCCTCGTCGGCTGAAACAGCCCCATCATCAAAAAACCCTCTTGTTAGTATATATTTTTCGGTCGTTTATGCGAGTGCAATGATAAACGTATTCAAAGTATCGAGAGACACTGACAAACACGCTGTTACGATGAGTATTCGCGGTTTATTTAATTCAACCGAAAAAATCGGCAATTGTAAGAAAATGAATTATTGTCATCGCTTGTGACGAAGTCGATGATAAAATTGCTTGACTGCGAATGATAAGCTCGCGTCTTTACGAGATTGTTGAAGTTTGCAATCGGTGAAGTCGAACGAAAAATATTTCATTGATTCACCATTTTTAGTATTTTCCGAATCGCCTCAATATTTTTTTGACATTGACATTTTTCATTTGCAAAAATTCTCGTAGACCGACACTGCACTTTCATATTTGCCTCTGATTTCAAACAAAATATAATCAATTTATTAATTCCGTTGCATTTCAACGATGCAAACTTCAACACCATCGAGTCTTTCGCTTTTATTCTTAGTCACATTTGTTTAGTGCGACAATGATCACGAGATAAGGCAAACATTTGGTTTTTCCGACCATTTTACCTTTTCTAATTTCAAATCTAATTAAACTAATGAATTTCAACGAGACAAACTCCATGATGAACCCATTTTAGTTTGCCCACATTTTTATAATCAATGAAGAAGCTAGCGAG
The DNA here is from genome assembly GCA_030522525.1 of Campopleginae sp. 14b. Taxonomy (NCBI): domain Eukaryota; kingdom Metazoa; phylum Arthropoda; class Insecta; order Hymenoptera; family Ichneumonidae; species Campopleginae sp. 14b. The sequence continues at coordinate 6,069 of JAPYYS010001175.1, forward strand.
GGCAAAATTATTGACTTCGACATGTTGGAACTTAATTTATTGCATTACATTGAAATGAAACAAAAAAAAATGAAAAAACGTGAAGAATTCTTGATTTTGAGTGACGTTGAAGTTTGCATCAGTGGATTGCAACGAAATTATAATTTATCTCTGGCGACGCTTATTATCCAAATGCAGATTATATAGATAAAACGATCGATTTGGGCGACTCAAAAAGTACATGAGCTCGAAAAATTTGGATAATTTATAAAATTGAACAAATCATGGATAAAATAGTAATTTTTCGTTGGGTTCCGAAACGTTGCAAACTTCAGCTTCATGATTCGAATGTTTTTTTACGACGGAAAAGCTACGTCCGTGTATTCGTTGATTGATTACAAGTTGTGTTAAAGTTTGTTGAGTGTGAATCGCGTCTACCGGACTTACCTTCTTGATCTGACGTCCGGATTCTCTTCTCGTAGGTATCTTGGCGTTTTTTGAGTCCATAGGAACGTAAATAGGTTCAAAAGAATTAGCGGTTGGCGTAGTTGTATCAGCCTTTCTCTTCACACCTTTTTTGAGCTTGGCAGGCTGCGAAGGGGGCATGACCGTGGGTACTTGTGGTACTTGAGGGGTCGGTGGTACAGCGGTCGTTGGAGGTTGAGTCTCCATCGCTGGTTGAGCGTGATAACCGCTCGTAGGTGGTACGACTTGTTGAGGCAGAGAATTGTGTGTCGCCATTGGTACGACGGGTATACTCGTTGGCGGTGCTATCGTCGTTGTATTGGTGCTTCCTGGCACGGTAGCTGGTGCTTGAGTGCCGAGCGGTGGCATGGGGATCACGCCGGTTGTGCCGGCGGACGTCGCCGAGGGTGTTAGACTGTTTGGTACACTCGAGCTAACCGCTGCTGCGCCGGACGACGGTCGACCCCTTCCAGGTCCTGCGATCGTTGCCCCTGGAGTTCCGGGTGGACCGACCAAACCGGGACCACCGACTCGGGGAATTCCCGGCTTTTTCCCCTTCGGGCCTTTCGGTACCGGAGGATCGAGTTCTACCTCGTCTCTTGGCATTTGTGCGACCTGTTCGATTAAACAAAATACTTAGTCCCGTTCAAACCCCGAATTTATCCATTGATACGCGATGCGATTTGCTTAGTTGAAACGCAACGAAAGTTTTTTTGTTTCTCTGGCGATGCTTATTATCCAAATGCAGAATATGATGGTAAAACGATCGATTTTCGCCACCCAAAAAGTACATCGGCTCGAAGAATTAGCATCATCTTGAAATGTGAACAAATCATTTATAAATGTAAATATTTTTCGTTGGATTCCAACGTTGCAAACTACAGCTTCGTGATATTTCTTTGGGATCCAAACACAAAATTCGTACGAATATTGTTACGATTTTCTTTCATAAAAAAAAAAATTTGATGCAAAAGTGTTATATTTCGTTGGATCTAAACGTTGCGAACTTGAGGTTCGTTCGATTGATTCGTCAATTCATTTTCCAACTCGAATACTAACCTTCGTGAGGAATAATTTCTCGAGAGCTTGTGCCATCACCACGACATCCTCGCCCGGTTTGTTGTAAGTGTAACAGTTCGTAAACATCGTATTGAAATCCTGAATGCATTCCCTTGCTGTCCAGTAATACGTGTTTTCCAAACGTCTCTTTATTGTACCGAGGTCCATTGGTTGCTTGATGATGTTGTGGTAATCCTGAGACGAGAGAGAAGCGAGCGTTAAAATAAATGACGATTGCCAACAAGAAAAATCATAAATTGAAAGTGAAAAAAAATAAATAAATAAAATAAAGAAAAAGAAATGTCGTACTGGCAAATTGAGTTTCTTGGCGTCCACCGGCTGCTGAAACGGCCACGCAAACTGATGCTTCCATACTGGCTTGAGGACACCCTTCTGAAGAAACTGAAGCTGATTCGTGACGCGTCCTGGTCTCGTAGGTGGTGGAACGACGGGAGGTTGTACGACGCCGTTCACCGGTTCTACGAACGGTTCGTCGCGTGGTGGTGGCGTTCTCGCCGACACGAACGACGGTCCCGTCGTCTTGCCAGGTGCACTCGTCTGCATTGTCATTCGTTATTATTATTCTTCTACATTTCATTGCATTCATCCTCAATTATCAAACCATAAACCATTGCGTCTTTATAAATGAGAAATAATATCGAAATTTCTTGATTATTCGTACAGGTTGTTCGATGCGTTCATAAATCTTCAGAGATACACATTGATCATGCTTTGAAGCGAGAATATAAGTGCTAAAGCCAGTGAACCACAGAGTTAAGGAAAATCAATCGATCGTCGAATTTGACGGAACGTTCACTTTCGTATCAACACTACGAAATTACGACGTGTATGAAATTGGTGTGCGACGCAAACATGCGAAAACAAAGAGAATTCTACACAGCGAAGTATCATGTGCTAAGAATCGAGCTAATCAGTCTGCTCAATTGAGGAGGGTGGCTACACACAACGATGTTGTCGTGCTGAAGGCATAGAGAACTTCAGGATTTTTAGAATTTCATGAACTTTCGTGAGCATACTCTTCAGTATTAAATACGAATGAACAAATTTTTTGACATTTTTATTCTACATGTAGGTTTCGAGTTATTGAAAACTCGAATTTACATGCATCGGCATACTATTCAGATCTATATATATATAGGCAGATCTTTTGAAGAATATTATAAGCAAATTTTAGTAAATTCTCATCATATTGCCGTATGTAACCAACCGCCATAAAAGAAAAATCCTTAAACCATAATTAAAGCGATTTTGGCTCGAAATGTGTGTCAGAAAATTGATTTGATCCAGTCCAAGAGAGCAATCTTCCAATTAATGTTCTTCTAACTAATTATAAGTCGCATTTTGATAGAAAAATATCTGTGTTGAAAAGCTTGACTTTAAAAAGTTAAATGAAATATTGAAAGAGGTTTGTTGTTGTTGTTGTTGTGCATGACGAGAAAACCACAGCCAATCGATACACGTGTTCAAACAAAGTTTCTACTATAATGTGTTTACGAGACAACAATAATTCTCACCTTGGGTATATTACACAGCCTTTCTCGCTCCTCCACATCTAACTGTAATTTATACATACCATTCAGTCAAAAGCCTCTAATTTTTCATTTTTCATTTTTCGTGTCTTTTTCTTTTCCTTTCCCTTTTGGCAATTCAAATTTGTAGGAAAATATTTTTTCTGGTTAGAGGGATGACGAGGAATGAAAAAGAAGTCCGGGAAAACAGGCGGAACTAATTTTCAAACTGTTTTTCATAATTTCGCGGGAATGCGATGGGCCCCCGAGAAAGCGTTTAAGAAACGTAACAGTGGCGGAGAAACAAGTCGGAATACTTGACGTTTAACTAGTTTTACGATCAACTGAAGGAACTTGCAACGGGGAACGATATTTTTCGAATTGTTTACAAATCGTGGGGGGCGGAGGGTTTATCGATATACGTATCTTCAAATACTGAATTAATACCGAAGGAGATATGTTCAGGCATTGAAGGGTTCAAATATAAGACGGGTAAAGCCACTCGTATGCATACTAACGAAACTAAAGCTTCATTTACAGTGGGACTGCTTGTTCTTTAAGGACAATGTGTATCGTGACTGAATGTGCAATGTTTACCAGTACTTGAACTGTTCGTTTACAACCTCGACTAAAAATAATATTTCTAAATCGGAATTTTTCAAACGATATTGAAGTTTGCATGATTGGAGTTGAACGGAAAATATTCTATCCATCAAAGACATTGAAGTTCGCAACGTCGAGATCCAACGAAAAATATTATTATTTTTTTTTTCCATCGTTTGTTCAATTTAAAAAACAATGGCAATTTTCGTATCGCAACGAAGTTTAAATTCTAAAAAAATATCGTTTTATTGTCTTGATTGAATATTCAATAAGAATAATGAGTTCTGCTCAAAGAAAAACACAATTTCGTTGCAATTCAACGATGCAAACTTCAACAGCGTGTATCCATCGACCATTTTTTTTTCTGTTTTGGAATCACCTCAATTTTCCTTTGACGTTCAGTTTTTTATTTGCAGGGAATCTTTAATGGATAAAGACTGCAGTTTAATTGTTTTGCTCTGCTTTCGAGAAATATAATGAAATATGAATATTCCGTTGCATTCCAAAGATGCAAATTTCAACATCATACTTTTCAGGTGTTTCATGATTTTCAAGTTTTTATCGATAAAATGCAAGAAATTTTGTGAAAAAGTGATCGAAAATTTAGTTTATATGAGAAAGTGGTCGAATTATCATTGCATTTTTATGATGAAAGCTTCAATACCATGGCGATTCGTTCAATGGCTATTTTTTTGCAGATTTAGAGTCTCGTTGACCAGGTCGTAGTTCCTGTACAACGGAGCAAGCAAAATATCGATCAAACGAATCGAAATTTCGAACAGTAAAGTCAAGAAGTTGTTGATTCTCGAGGCAATACTTACGGAGTTATTTTGAGAGTTGGTATCCACCTGCTGCATGTTGGCTTCGCTTCTGAAACAAAAAATGCACGAAATTAATATTAAGAGCCGGGAAAAATTTAAATTAAGACCGATTATTGCGGGTGAACCGAAATTTCCGTAAACTTTGATCATTTCTGGCGAAATTTAGGACAGCATATTCGGTAAAAATATCGCGGGACTCGATAATTCACAATGCCGAGTCAGAGAGCTTAACCCAATTTTGATTCTACCAATAAATGAAAAACGCGGACGGACAAATATCGTCCAGTCTTGTTAGTCTCGTTGTCATTTTTCTTGCTATTGTTTTTCAAGCTCTTCGAGCTAGTAAAATGTAAATTAACAGGGAGAAGTCTCGATCGCGTATTTCTCGACCTTTCTTACCTTTCGCACAAAAATTGAACATAAATGCTACGCAGCAGGTAACTGCCTTATGTTGGGGCACGACGCTACGACGCTTCATCAACAATCATGCTGACAACGATATTATACTCTGTAATGAGTATTTTAACTCGCTAATATCTCGCTGAGACGTTTCAGTTGGTACAGAGTAGGTTGGTGCCGTCGTGGCATAACACTACCTTCAAGCCTACCCGCAATAGGTAGAGGCTCGAACGTCAGCCCTGTATTCTGCTTCGATTCGTCGCACCTCCGGCCAAGACTCGCGATACTAGCAACATCTGGATAACATAATAGGAGACCGCATATTGTAACAACCGCTAAACCAAATTATTAACTTTATTTATTCTACTTTTGCATTCATTCTCTTTGTCGTAACTCTAAACGTAAGTTTACAACCATTGTGCGTTTAATTCTTCGACCGTGCATCTCTGAAAGTTAAGAAATGAAAAAACATGTTGATTTTAGTATCAACATCCGTCAACGCCGTGCGCCAAATCGTTTCTTCGCGTTGTTCTGCCTTCGCAAGTTGAATCATGACAATTACGCAAAGCGATGGACAGTGCCTCGGTGCAGAGTCTTAGCTATTTTTATGAGAAGTATCTAGCTGTTTGGTAGAGTCGAAAAAAACATCAATTCTTACGAGTTGCTGGCTCAAAATGAAAACGACTAAGTGTGGATTTCTGGAGACGAAGCCTATTCGCGCTTAGTGAAATAATCAAAGCCGTGGGCCGGGTGTTTTCATAAGGGAAACGAGACGAGGAGCTTGGATGAAGAATTCCCTCGAAAAGCCAATGGTACATGTCGCGGGGAGGCACAATGCCGGACAACTTTCCAATTTTTCTTTGAGCCGACGGCCCAGAAGCGTCTCGGAGACCAAAATATGAGTCAATGCAAAGGAGAATCGACAGGAGAGCTGATTCGGAGATTCACGATGCTATTTGGGTTGATTTCGATTGGAGAGCCTTCCGGGAACATGGCAATGCTCCGAAGAGCTATGAGAAGTTGCAAAGAGAACGAAAGATGTGAATTTTCAATGTCGGAGTGATGAATAGCCGAATGAAGAAAGTTTGATGCCTTTTTTAGTTTCTAAATGGATAATAATGAGCATTTGAGAAAAAAACGAGCTTGCGACTTGAGATTTGGAATTAGCGAAATAAAGTGCAGTAAAACGTGGCATCGGAGAGTCTCAAGGAAGAAAAAAACGAAAGAATAATTGAGAGAAAGAGTGAAAAATGCGAAATGCGAAAAAAAGGAGGGAAAACTGAGAGAGCGCGTAAAAAAGAAATAATGGAAGCGGGTAAGGTGAGTAGAAGTAGGAGAAGCGGTGGCGAAGTAGGAGAGAGACACGCGCCCAGCCGCGATGCACCCGACGCACAACAAACACGAGTCTGACTGAGACGGAGCGAGCGGAGTAGTGGAGAGAGCGAGTAAGAAGAGCTGTAAGGGGTGGGGGAGGGGATAGAATGAGGAACCGTGTCGCGAGAGACTCTCTACGGCGACTCGTACCAAACTCTCGATCCCGCCGATTTTCCACAGTTGTATTTGTTTTCTCTTCCCTTTTGCTCTCTTTCTCACTCGGTCTTGGGTTCTTTCATAAGAAACTCGGGATTCTCGGTGTACGAGAGATAACGGGCCGTTCACGGGCCGCTCGATTTCGCTCAAGGTATTCCCCCATTCAACATGGCGGTTCGAGGGGGCAGCGCTCAGGAAAGAAAGCTCTCATCGAGAAAAGGGGCCCCGAGAGAACCTCTTGTCGTTAACACTCTTTCACTACGCATCACCAAATAAATAACCGAACGAAGACGCAAGTCCTTCGGGGAAAACTCTGGCAAAGTAATTCCAACGAAAACACATGAAACAGCTAGCGCACTCCGAAGGATCGAAAAAAAAAAAGTAAACCTCCAAACGTACCTGGACGAACTACGAAATTTCACACTGTCTGTCTCTTTGCCTTCACACCATTTTTCTGTTCGTTCCTTCACGTATGTAATAAACTATCACTAAAGGAAAGGAAAACGATAAAAACAGAAGAATTTCACTTAACCACACACGCCTTGGGTACCCACGTCTCTCGTACACGAGCTATAACGCGCTTTTCCCTCCTCTCTTTCTCACTCACTCCGTGCGTGTAGATCGGGAGGTTTTTGCGCTTAGTTTGGTTGGTGTCCGTCGTGTGTATTATGGCTGCCGCGCGGCCCGAGTTGACTCTCTCTCTCTCTCCCTCTTTCGTGCTCCCTTGCCCCGCCACACGCTACGTGCGTGTGTCACTTGCGCGCTCTCTATCTCTTTCTCCCTCGCTCTCTGTCTCCCTACACTATATTTCACCAAAGCACTCAATTTCACTCGGGCAACGCGCGGAGACCACGAATATATACGTTTTTCTTTTCGACTCCACGAGCTCGCATCCTCTCTCGCTCACTGTTTCTATATCCCGTCCAGAGAAAACCGAAAGCACGCATACACAGACTCACACTTTCGGGCAATTTTCGGCGTTTGTAGAGCACACGCCGTGGAGAGGAGAGAATTAAAATTCTATCCCCCCGAAGGACGCGCGCTCGTGCCGCACTAAGCCAACCCCGTACAAATGTTGCGCTTTTCCCTCAATCCGACGTTTCTGCTTCTGGCGATTCTCTTTACCACCGTCGCGGTGTGTCTTTCAGTTCCTTTTTTTTCCTTTCTCGCGTTGTGTACTCTCCCTTCTCTCCGCTTGTTACTCTCTGTCTCTCTCTCTCTCTCCCTCGCTCTCTTTCGCTCATTCGGTCTGTACGATGAAACTTATCAACCCACACGCGCGCGGGACTCAGAAATACTCTGCTATATACGACCTACAGAAAACACAGTGCCGGGACCGCAAATATACGTACTCAACTATCGGTTTATTGACTCGAGGTTCAACATTTTTTTCGCTTTTATTTTTCGCTCACTTTGGGTTTGTTTTATCCGTGGCCCATGACGATCTCCGAATCTAGAAACTAACGATCGCACCACCACCAACAATGGCTACGCATTCTTCCGCGACGTACCCGAATGGTCCTGTTCCACTGTTCCCAATCGTTGGTCTCGACAACCCGTGTATACACCTTTTCATCACCCTCTAGTCCCCACCCCTCTCTTTGCCCTTTGCAACTCGAACTGCTGCCGCCGCCACCACCGCCGCCGCCGTCGGCGAGAAAACCTCTGTCTGCCTCGCTCTCTCTCTCTTTCTCACTCTTAGCTATGTTCACTACTTCGTCATTCTCGTTGCAGTCGCGCGTTTTCTACCGCGAGCACATCAGACACAACCGCGTCAGACGCACGACTCTCATCGAGGCTTCACGAAACTCCGATTTTTTCTTTACTCCAAATTTTCAACAAATTCGATCAAAAAATTCTCGTTGATCATCGATTTTTTCCGCCCCAATGTCAGTCTCTTCGATCTTTCGACATGGAGAGTTCACGTAACCGATGTTTGCGAGATTATGTGTACGCCTCGCCCTCTCCCTCTTCCGTCAGCGACGACCAATTGAAATAAAACGGTATATCGCACGTCAGGGAAAACCTTGAAATGTCTTACGAAAAAAGAAAGCAAAGACGAAAAAATACAAAAATACAAAAATTCTACACGTTAACGGGGTTTCCGACGCGTCACCACGAGGAATAGAAGGTCGAGTTCCTCACTGGGAAGGGAGAAGGGGAAGAGGCTACGAGAATGAAGGATTTCTTAGCGGAAATGAAATGAGAGAAAAAAATGATGCACGGATGCTAACCGAGAAATATATTTCGTTCCGATTGCTATTGATTATTATCGGAACTTTTTGTTTTTTTCGTTACCAACTTTTGTAGTAAAAAAAAAACGAAAAACAGGATATGCACATGAAAATAACAATAAACAATACTATTTACAGGCGTGAGCACGCTTTTTTTTATTAACCAATCCAAAATGTTTTTTTTTTTAGGTCAAGTTTCACCGTTCCATGTCCACCCATAATGCATTTTTTCCCATCCAACTGGCTAATGACAAATGTGTGTTGTCCTCTTTCTATTATATATCGTAATCGATCGGAAATATATATATTTAAACAGGGAAAAAACATCGGATAAAACTTAATTGTAACGAGCCTCAACGATTCTTATGATGAAAAGTTTTACAATTGTTGAATCTTACAATTTTTATCAATCGCCGCGCAAACGTAGAGTCGGTTCACGTTCCGTCGTTCCGCAACTCTTTTCATCCCCACCACCCTGGTAGCATCGATGATGTTGGCGCAAAATCCATAATGGTTACTCGATATATATGTATTTTTCGTTTATACAACGGTTTAATCGATTATCACGAGATTATCGTTAAAAATAATTTCACATTTAATCGTAACGAACACGTGTAAATGATGTTCTTTAATGTGGTGACTAATTAACGCACGTAACGTCAAAACGTGCGATACGTCATCGCGTTTCAATCGCGCAAGTTCCGTTTCAGGGGCTTAAAATGGCGTTATTATGCGATTGACGGGTTTTTTCATTCGCTTTACGGAAATACCACTTTATCGAAAACTTATTCAATTATAATCACAATATACATACGTATGCTCACTTTTCACCTCGTTTTAAATAATTCACCAACTAAATCTTCTTATTACAATATTATCCGGACGATTTTTTTTTCTCATTGACGCACACATTTCTCGCTAACTCGTCGCACACCACAAACGGAAGTCAAGAGGGCAACTTATTTTTTGGCTCAATTTCCACTCTATACCGACAACTAAAGCATTTTTATATCCAAAGATATGCATCATTCGCTAATTAATATTATGAGACTTGGCAGAAATTTCATTCATTATAAATCATTAGAAGATCAGGAGAACGCATTTTCCACCACCACGTATACACTGATAAAACAACATGGCGTCCATGAAATACATCTACTCGCACTGTCCAACATTTCCTTCGGATCCACTCGTGAATATTTATTCGACATCGTTGCTTTCGTCCTCGACGAATTCACAACCCTTTTTTTAACACTTTTCAGCGAGTCACGGGCTTTATCATGATTCAACTGCTCACTAAACCTAATGTTATCTTGGCCAAACATACTCGTTATGGACAGCCATTTTATGACTGGAAGATGCAATTTTAATACTCTAGTCAAATTTCAAGCCTTATTTTCTCTTTTTTTCCGCTCTCTCTCTCTCTCTCACGACCAACGACGCACCTCCAATTCAACTTCCGGTCCGTATTTCAAGCCCCCTAAGAAACATCGCCCGATTCGTCGGATTTTTGGTGGCGTCTATGACGCGGGCCAATCACGTGCCTACTTACATCGTGAAACTGTTGAGTCATTACGCCCGGAAACGCTTAGTTACAAAAATCAACGACAGAGCAAAAAAACCCGGCAATTTCGAAAGCGTAAAAACTATGAAATTTGAAAAATGCTTGAGCAACATTTTGAAGGGCGAGAAGAATAAATACAATGTGTCACGTTTGCGGGTAAAATTTTCATAATTCTTCAAAAATCCGAGATTCTGAAAAACGAAATGTTTCTGTTTTTATTACGAGTCATTCATATGTATATGTACAAAAGTGTAATCCATAATCCATGGATTAACTAAATAACGCCCCAAACTTCTTCGAAAGCTGAACACAATTTTGTACAGGTAAGAGCGCCGGAAAGTGGATAATTACTGATCGATAACGTGTCCTCAATATAATCACACTGGATCTGAAATTAAAAGTACCATTTTTCTCAACGCCATGAAATAAATCGAGAAAAATAAGTTCCTACGAAAGAGCAGATGATACTGATAATGCTTACTTGTCCGTGTGCCATTGCCCCGACAACAATAGCGATAGGCTCGTCCACGGGCACAAGCTCTTTAGGGTTTTTCACTCCTTTTGAACTAAACGACATTCCAATTTTGCGACAACCCACAGGAAGGTGATCGGTCACTGGATTTTTTATCACTTTGAGAAGTTTCATTGGCCCGTCGGACGCTCGGACGCTGTACTTGTGCAATAATTGTACTGGCGGATAAAAAATAATGATTCATGATTTATTTGATTGTGAGAAAGAAAATCAATGAAATTGGATATTTTCAAAAATGTTGCGTGTCCAAAATGTTGAATATGACTGAAAAATAATGACGTTGAAGTTTGCATTGTTGGAATCCAACGACATTCTTTTTTTTCTTTGGCGGTGCTCATTATGCACATGTAGAATTATGATAATAGAAAGATCGACTTTCGCAACACAGAAAGTAAGTAATCAATAAAAACGAGTATTTTTCGTTGCATTGCGAGGTTGCAAACTTCAGCTTCATGAAACATGCTCATTGGCAATTATTCACGCAGGAAAAATCAAAATGTTGACTGGAGTTGATGTTTCTTACCCATAAGTCCGGCGAACCGTTTGAAAGTGCGTGGAATTCTCGTTTGTGGATTAACTTCGATGAGAACATTTTTGTCAGTATGAATATAAACTTGTAAAAGTCCAGCTCGGTTGAGCGGACTGTCCATGAGCATGAGAAGACATTGGTGAGCAATGTCCGGTCTACAAGTTCCTGGTTCACGATTATTTTTCTTCAGAATGCTTGTGTGATCGTCGCAATTCAGCAAGTCGAAGTTGTGGCCCACCTTTTCGTTAAAATTACGGGAATTGAGGAGAATTCTTATAAGTCGTTCAGCGAAGAAATAAAGATAAGTGAAGCTTCGAAAAATTCCCGATACAAACCTTCACCGATTCCAGTTGAGCATTTTCCAGTATAATTATCAGACGCTTCTCTTGATTCTTAATATGCTTGACTTGCAAATGTTTCGGTGCAGGATCGTATTCGTTGTCATCTTTGTTGTCTTCATTTTTCCTTTTTTTACCCATATTTGTGAGATAGCTCCAAGCAATAACCTACAAAAGTTGTTTGTAGTGTCCGACGATGGTGCGTGCGTGCGCGAGCGAAAAACACGTGTGTGTGTGTGTGTGTTGTGTGGTGGGATGTTTTTGACGACCGCGGGAGCACGTCTCCAACTGGAAACACGCACCGGATCTGGGCAGTTTTTTCCGTACGGTTGGCAGTTTGTCGGGGTGAAGCGCCAAATTTGAACCAGCGGAGAACTCAAAGAGAAGGAAAAGAGCTGCAGAATCCGATCGATTATCGGGTCCAAATGGACAACATAATGCGGCCATAATTTTTATAGAAAAGTGGCCGATGTATGGAAAAACGTTTTCCCGTCGTTATCAGAAGAAACGTAGTTTTTTATATTTTTATTGAAATGCTTTAATAAATTTGGACGTTAAAAAATAAAATTTCTATAGCTATTTACACGGATATTCTAATAATTGCATTATTTCAATGCAATCTCCAACATTTTTTCAACATCGACAATCTTTTCACGGGGTTTTCCTAACTTTTCACCCATTTCGCGTTCAACCGCATCAATTTTTTGCCATTGGTCGTAAGACACCGTTTGTACATTATTTGTATTCAGAATTTTCAAGAGTCCTTCAGTCGCTTCTTTAGGATGATTTGCCACGATTTCCTTGCATACGAGGGCAGCGACTTGAAAGGCATTTGTCATCGTAGACAAAATGACTCCTATAGGTCCTGTAGCGACCCAACCTGCGGCGTACAAATTTTTGTCTATTTTGCCAAAACTATTGACTGTTCGTCCGGTCCGTTGATCAAAAGGAACAGAACCGTCGATTTGTACGGATTTGTAGCCTATGCTGCGGAGAGCCAAGCCACAAGGGATTTCTTCATAAGAAGCAGTCGGTTGGGCAGTTTGACTTTTATAGTCGTTGCCACTGAGCTCGTTGACGCAAAGCCTTATGCCTTCGAGCTTTTTGGTGCCTAAAAGTTTGCAGGGACTTCGTAAAAATATGGGTAATAATTCTTTCTCATACGGGGAGGTCATCTTCGAAGATTCCTCCAGAGATTTGAGCATAAGTTCGGTTATTCGCTTTCTGGGTCTCGGTAAATTCGCCACGAGATCATGAACCCCTGTAAAGTCTTCGGCTCGCCATCGAGTTCTGCATTTCTCGAGTTTAAGGATTTCTCGCAGTTCCGCTATTGTGAACGCAGCCTGGAGAGGTCCTCTGCGTCCGACGAGACTAACCTTCCGGATTTTGCTACCGGACAACTTTTCCAGAGCGTGACAAGTTATGTCAGTTTTCTGAAAATTCATCCACTTTCATGTCTTCCCTTCGATGCTTATCGGGCTCGATAAACCTGAAGTTTGCGATTTTTAAATCCAATGAAAAATATTTTTGTTTCCAATCAAAATTATCCAATCTTTTCGAGCTGATATACTTTTTGGGCCGCGAAAATCGATCATCTTATCATCATTGTTATTAAATTCTGCATTCAGATGATAAGCATTGCCAGAGAAAAAAAAAGAATTTCGTTGCATTTCAACGATGCAAACTTCAACGTGTCATAAATTTCTTCGGTTTGGCTTTGACAAGAATGAAACGGAAGCTTGAAACGTTGGAATCCAACGAAAAATATTCGTTTCCAATGATGATTTCTTGTTATTTTCAAAATTATCCAAATTTTTGGAGATGATTTTACTTTTCGATCACCAAAACCGATCGTTTTATCGATGTAATTACATTTTGCGTTTAGATAATAAACATCACCAGAGAAAACAAAAGAATTTCGTTGCGTTCCAACGATGCAAACTTCAACGTCATTCAGGCTCGAACTTTTCAATATTTCGGTGCTCACCTTCAATTTATCGATCGGTGTCAAAAGTATCCTGGCAATATCTATAGCGACGTTACCTTGACCAACAATCACAGCCTCCTCGACGTCCAAATTTATTTCTAAATCCTTGTCATTCGGTAGTCCATTGTACCATCCAACGAATTTACGCCCCGATACAAAATTTTCTAAATTTTCACCGGGAATGCCAAGTGCTCTGTCCTCTTCGGCACCATATGTCTGGACAAAATTTTCAAGTTATTAGCGGAGAATCGGGCAAAATGGGCCGCATGATAAATAATAAATACCAGTAAGACTGCGTGATAATTTTCCATCAGTTGTCCAACACTGACGTCTTTCCCAACGTTCACATTTCCGAAAAATCTCACGCGTGGATTTGTCGCAGTCTTGTGAAATGTGTTGATAACATTTTTCACTTCCGGATGATCGGGAGCCACTCCAAAACGTACAAGTCCAAAAGGAACTGGTAGTCGCTCCAAAATATCGACTCTCATGTCGTTGGAGGTCTGAAAAATTGATTATTCGGGGTTTCGTAAAGTAAAATAATGAAACGATCGTTTTTCAACGAAATTGCAAATTTTTCCCAATAAACGACAAAAAAAAATTGTATCTCGTAAGTCAATGTCCCCTTTACCTTGATCAATTGTTGCGCAGCATAAAATCCAGCAGGACCGCCACCGACGATACAAACATTCGGAGTCACATTTTTCCCAGATATATTGCGGGCACACCGAATGATATTATTCACTTTCATGGTGGACAGTAAATCTGAAAAATCCAAAAACGACAGATGAATAATTTAACTTCTATAAAAATATTTTTTGCTTCTCATTTGATTTGGAGAGAACACATCGAAGCCGGAGCTCACAGGGCCAGTGTTTGCTGCTGTCTATCCTTTATCTACGATTCAGTTTCGATACTGATTCACATCTGAGGGATCGCGACGTTCGCGGTGCGTCAAGTGTCGATCGACGTATAAGGATAAGCAGGTCAATGATTAATGTATGAAACGCTCAACGGTCTGAGATGTAGAATCAGGTCATTACCACAGTCAATTTTTCGTACTCGCGGTGAAACTCACCCAACGGAAATGGAAAATACCGTTCGGGTCGTGAATATCATTCATAAATTGGTTAATGAATCTTGAAAAGTAGAAATTCGTGTTTTTTTGGCGATTTATTTTGGAAAAAAAAAAACGGTTCCCCGGGCCTTACAGTGTTACTGCTTGAATATGCGTCATAGGAAAACAGCTCCGTTGATAGAAATATTTATCCACTAGAGTGATCGGTATTTATATAGTTGTTAATAATTAAAAAAAAAGTCTTCCGAAGATTTTTCAGTCCGAGGAATCCTTATGCTGTTCCTGACAACTGGCGACAACGCGTTGAACACAATACTTCATTATCCGATGGTTCATCCTTGCCAAGTCTTCCCACTGGCTGGAATCTAGGAAAATCAATAAAATGGATGATGAAGCATAAAAGTTGGATAAAATTTGGAATTACAATGTTGCAGTTTCCATCATTGGAGTGCAACGAAATTCTGTTTTGTCGCGAGCAGAGATGAAGATTCTTATTAAATATTTGCTCAGGACAATAAAATGATATTTTTCTAGGATCCAAACAGAAAATCGGTACGAAAACTGTAATGATTTATTTAAATTGACCAAAAGTTGATGGAAAAATTGTGAAAATTTTCATCTCAATGCTCACCGGAGAATGTTGTGATTGGCAGAACCGATAATACAACTTGTCCACTCGCTTCAGCTGCTCTGGACGCTCTCAAAATATCCTCGAAGATTTTTTTCACTGCCTCAACTTTTTTATAAGCTCGAAGTGTCACGATACAGCCGAGTTTATCGCTCGGTTCGATCTCGACTGCCTCGAACGTACGAGCCAATAAATACAAGAGCCCGACGCTCAATCGTGACAGCAGGGAATATCCAAGTAAAAATAGGCTCTGTCCTTTCTCCTGGTTCGAGAGAGCCTCGTAAATTCCGTTTATCAATTTGTGATTATCCGGTGGGTTTGTGTATTCAAAGCTCAGAACTTTTTCCTGCGTTTCTTCCTCAAATTCTCTGACAGCTTCCGGTGCTGGGATTCTTCCGATGCGTCCCAATGATTCTCCGAGCCTCAATACTTCGTTGTACATTTGCAGAATCCCACCAGCTGAAAATTTCGAGGTCTCGATTCTCGCGTATGGTTTTCCAATCGAAACGAGCAACTCGCTCGGTATCACCTCCAACTGCGATCGTCAAAACATACGCGAACATTTGATAAATATCAAATTTGATAATAATATTAATGATAAGCATTCAATTTTATTGTTTCATTATTTTTTTCATGATTCAATTTAAGAAAAGTGATCATTTTCGAATTAAAGAAAAGGGTGAGAAAAAAAATACGAGGTACCTCGGAACCTGACAACTGCGAAAAGTCCGTAAACAAGATCTTTCTCTTGATTTTTAGTGGAATGTAAATATGACGTACCTTTGTCAGTAGGATAAACAAATAACTTCACTTTTACCTATCGTACATTTTTCACTCCGATTTGAATAAAAAATAACGTTTAAGTAATGGAGAATTCTAAACTAACACAACCGTGTTTTTTTTTTTCTTTTTCATTTTATTTACTCAGATTAGCACGAATGTGCCAATTCCTCTATTTTTATTCTGTTCCCTTTCGTATGCGAGAATTAAATACACATCGTCACAGGCATGAGGCCGAAGTTTGCAACGTTGGAATCCAACGGAAAATATTTATTTTTATCGATGATTTGTTCAATTTCTAAAATCATCCAAACTTTTCGAGCTAAGGAACTTTTTGGATAGCGAAAATCGATCGTTTAGCATCATAATAATTCCGTATTTTAATAATAAACATCGTCACAGAAAAAAATAGAATTTCTCTGCATTCCAACGATGCAAACTTCAACGTCATGAATCTGTTGCTTACTTCAAACTTGTTTGTGTTACTGGGAAGACTGGATGACTGAAAAATTTGCAAGTAAGTGGCCAAGCGTCCTCTTGGATCACGATCTCGTTGTTTTTGTCGTGAATTATAGGAGTTTTCTGACCAAGAGAAATCAAAGACTTTCAAATTCTTATCAGCGATAGGTTGTTTGCCAAGAATTTTTAAGTCATCGGTAGGCAAGGGTTTGAGCCCGTAGGTTTTGAAAAAGCGTTCGGAAACCATATGCTTGATTCTGGAAATATTAGCATCCGACATCGACCAGGGGTCGTGTTCGAAGGTTGTCAAATTTGACAGAATCGCTGCGCACTGATGGTTCTTGAATAATGTACAGCACTCGATTATTTGCTGGACAAAACTATCGGGAATATCTTCTTTACGAAACATCGATTTGTCTGAGAGATTTTCGTAATTTCTCCGCAACTTCTCTATGTGTTCTTTCACGTACCGGGAACCAATAAAACCCAAGCAAATGACGTAAACTTCGGAGTTTCCTTCCCGGCTATTGACGGGCTTGTTAAAAATAACTTTTTTGAAACAGCAGACCAGCAAGTAAATCAGACACAGCGTCCGATTCTCAAAAACCGTGAAGATTTTCAGTAGCAAATTTCCACCTTCTCCGAGCAGATGGAGAGCAGCAACGGCCTCGCAGTAATGCAGTTGGGAAACTACTTGTTCCTGCTCTGCCGGAGTATCGATGCAATCGATGCTTCCATCCGCAGTTACCAGGTTGATGACTCTGTCTTTAGTTTCGGCAACAAGAGCATCAAGATTTTCCAAGCTCATGAGATTTCCAGTATTGTCCGTGCCGAAAAACCAATTTTTCTCTGTCTTGTTGATCAGGCTGTCAACTTCGATCATGTGCGCCAGAGAATTGCCTTCGTAATGCGGATTAAGAGTCGTTCCCAGCCATTGCCAATGGATTTCGGGCGCTCGGCTCCGCAGCCAATGATTAAGCGCGGCAATAAAGGCTCCGGGAGCTTCGCACAAATGTACGGAAGTGAATTCTCCGGAGTTGAGAACTTTCTCCGGAACCAACGGAAAGACACACGCGTTTTCGTAGAATTTACACCATGCCTGCGTGAGAAATTCAACTTTTAGATCTTTTTTCAGGCGCCACACTATTTTGCTTGCTTTGTTTCGATTTCTGGTATGCCTTTTCCATTCCACAAGATTATAATCGTTCAATTTGCTCTTGGTCTCATTGAGCTGTCTCTTGAGAGTCTGCAGCTCTTCCACAGTCCAAGAGTTCTCCGTGAACATGCTATCCGCCTCGGGCATCGAGTATTTATTCTCAATTTGGAATCGCTTATTGAAAAGTGTCGTTGTCTCCGTTTCGGCAATTAAATCCATTTTTAGCGGTTTCACAATGCCCCACCTTTTGGAAACTTTGAAAGCCATCGGTAAATCCGCTCTGTTAATTTTTGCTTTTTTATTCGGAAGCGCTTCGTCCTTCTTCTCGTTTGCTTCGTTCTCCATTCTGGGATTCGTTAAGTTTTCTCAATGAAATAGTCAAACTTTAAAAATATAGGGATAAAACAACAGTTTTGTTTATCATTTCGATCGCCTTGTTTACAACGATTACTGTTTCGGTTTTGCAGCCAATCGGAGTACAATAGCCCGTCGATAGAAATAATTTTTCGGCTGTTTGAAAATATTTGTCTGTCGCTTTGTTGATTCGTTGAGCGATAAAGAAATCACTTCGTATTATGGATCGCTTTAGCAATAATGATTTTTATAAATTTTCTTAATGTTAAAGAATCTCGTGTCATACGAGCATTCGAGCAGAATGTTACTAACCTCTCAATTTCCTACGATCATAGACAACAATATATAAAATTAAAATGTATCAACGTGACTTCTGCAACAATTCATTGCCTTTTCCGGCTCAGGCTCTCAGAGTCTCAGACTGACTAAACGACTTGGTCCGCTCGGTCGATGTTTTGGAAGCCGCGACGCAATCGGGCGAACTGAAAAGCAGATATTCCGGAATCGTCAGAGTGACCAACGTGATTATGTACTTTGACAAATAATTGTCAGGCTTCCAAGCTTCAGACGATTTTCGAATATTCCGTTCCGAGAAATAAGAGAATTTATCAAAAAGAAAAATACTTAGCACTGGGTTCCTAGATATTTATTGGAAACCATTAATTCCGTAGAACGAAACCAACAATTCCGTTTTTTTAATTGTTCATTCATTTCTTGCATGTCTTTGAAGGATTTTCGCAGTTTGACTTCAAAGGATTTTAGAATATTCCGGTCCGAGAAATAAGGGAATTTATATTTGAAAAAATTCCTTGACCTGGGTTTAATAATTATTTATTGGAAAACATTAATTTCGTCTTTCATTTGTTCATCAATTTTTTTTGAACTAATCGACATATATTTTACATGACTATAACGGTACAAAAATGTTTCAGTAGTTTATAACAAAATTCCGCGAGTACGGAGACCTGAGACGTTGCGAGAGAGAAACCCCGAACGATGAATAGCGCGAAACATTTTTTTACAGACAATCAAAAATGAAATCTCGTGATAAAATTGAAAGAATTTCGATTCGACTACTTCCGGCAACCATTAGGGGGAGATTTTTGTTCAGCAAATGAAAATTGAATCAGGCTCTGTGGGGATGAAACAAATATGTTGCTTCGATTTAAGTTTCTTCGTCAGAATCGTCGGCCAAAATTGAATCATGACCGATCAACGTTCTCGGATCGAAGGTCGCTTGATAACACTTTTTGAAAATCATTCTAGCTTTTTTAAGTGGCGGAGGTGGTGAAGCAGGAATTTCGTCAACTGCTTCCATGATTTGATCGGAATTTTCATTGACCTTGCTTTGTTTATTCCAACTTGGTGAAAATATCGATGGTTCGGTTGTTCTGCCGCTTAATGTTCCGAGATCCGATACTACGGGGCTACAATTTGTCGACGCACTAGCCCTAGGGTTGAGAGAACCTTCCGGAAGTCGTGGACGCTCCCGAATGTTTTCTTCTGTTTGATTTCTCGGAGTATGATAATTTCTTATTTCTGGATATCGCAAGTCGCTCAAATGGACATTGTTCATTTCTAAAGTTGAAGTGTCTATGGCGTTGGCAACACGAGACCGGTTGGTGGGAACATTCGGTGAATTTGTGCTGTTTAATATCGACGATTCTTTCGTTCTATTATTCACCGACTTGTTCGAACGAATCGACGGCCGTTTTAAACCTCTTATTCCTTGTCTCGAAGTTTTTCTAGCCACTGCTCTTTTCCGCATCGATTGTTTGACCTCGTGTGCTCTCATCATCGAAGCATCGTCGGCTACTGGATTCAACGTCGAGAGTACAAGGTTCGCTTCGAAAGATGGCTCCCTCAGCTCGAAGAACACGGGCCTGTGATGAAATTCGTTACACACATTTCTTTCTGCAGTAATAAATACAACTCGAAATTTTCATGCAGTTTTTGCACCTCGGTTAAGGAGGTTGGCCACACATAATAATATGATAGGAATTCAATTCAATTTGGTGATGATATTCTTTAGCATCGAATACGATGACACAACTTTTTTTCTATTTTCCGTCTACATAGTTGTCGATCAGTTTACAATATGCAAATTATCTGGACCGTATGCTCATGCATGTTAACTTTAGTCTTTAATTACATTATGTAGCTACCCTCCTTAAGAACACGAGCTTGCAAAAAGATTCGTTAGCCACACATTCTTCTGCACTAAATAGTAAGTAAGTAATTAAGTAATGGAGTTTTCCATGCATACCATTCTCAGGTTTTTACATGATTCGAGATTTTTTCCCATGATTTCACATTATTCCGCTGGTCTTTTTAATCCCATACTTTTTACTCGAATGGACCTACTTTTTCACGTGGATTCCACAAAATTCCAATTCTTTCGAATTTTCCAATGCTCTTAACATGCCAACATTGTTGCGTGTAGCCAGCCTCATCTAAGATAAGAAAAGAGGTTTGAAATTTTCATGCAATATTTGCAGCTCGATTCTTACTTTCCAATCGATTCGAAACAAATATTCAGGGGCAACGTGACAGCTTCAGCAAAACTGAGCATTGCTTTGAATTCTTTTAAGCAAAACGTTATCTGTGTCTCCTGGCCGATTTTGTACTCATTGAATTCACCGATCGTTACCGCCAATTGCGTTCTCGTGGAATTAGCCACAGCTGAAACGAGCGAGTTACTCTTGATTTTCTCATATTCATTGGAGTGTCATTTAGAGAAATTTTATTATGAAAATTTGCATGACGTTGAAGTTTGCATCGTTGGAATTTTGACTCTGGCAATGCTTATTATCCAATCGCGAAGTGTTATTATTATGATAAAACGATAGATTTTCGCAACCCAAAAGGTACATCTGCTCGAAAAGTTTGGATGATTTTGGAAATTAAACAAATCATCAATAAAAATAAATATTTTTCGTTGGACTCCAGAGTTGCAAACTTTAGCTTCATCGCATCACAGCTTACTGGAAGTCTCGTCTACATAATTCCTCATCAATAACTTCTGGTGAGTGACTTCCAGCGTTATCTCTGCCATATTCTGTTGAAAGTTCTGCACAACATCACTGAGAGTTCGAGCGTGTGCACAAAGTTTGTTGGGTAAATTACTCTGGCTTAACGGTCCCTGCGAATAAACAAAGAATTAATTTCCACCTCGCGTTGCAAATGTATAAAAATATTGACCCTTCGGATGCAAATTTCCTATAAATGCATATTGTGTCAATCTGCACTTTTTTTCCTCCCATAGGGACGTTTTTTGTAGGGAATTATCCAAATTCAATAGGCATAAACTTATTTTTAGATGAAAACGAAAATTAAATGCCAAAACATTTATTATTATTAAATGCCAATGCCATTAACGCTTCGGGTGTAAATTTTTTATAAATGCATAATGCGTCAATCTGCATATTTTTTTTTTTTAGCAGAGACATTTTTTGTAGTAAATTGTCCAAATTTTGTGATCCCAAACTTTTTGACTAAAATGAAATGCTGAAACATTTGTTGCCATTGAGTGCTAACAAAAAATTTTTGGGGTCAAAATGACCCGGTATGCGCCCGAAAAGTCAAGTCTATGGAAGAAATAACACGGAGATGTGTAAAATCATATGCAAATAGTAATACTAACCGTCAATTGTTCGCAGTCTATTATGGGAAGGAAGAAGGTCTTGATGACGCTATTTTTGAATTTGAATATAAAAATAAGCTGGTCAGCATTGGGCTCTAGCCTGATGTGACAAGTTTGGATAAGCTTGTCAATGACCGGAAGTGATTTGAAGACGGTGAGTGCGCTCTGGAGAAACAGAAATAGGAATTATGTTTGAATATTGGGAAAAATAAAAATGCATGTGTTACCTTCATAGAAATTTTGCACTTGAGAGCATCCTCTTCCTCCAAGTTTCCAAAGGTGTAGGATGTGAAATAAGTATCCTTGAAAGTAAAGTCACAGTACGCAGAATTTGATGGACTGACAGATCGAAAGGAGAGCGATTTTTCTCGCGGTTCGACATACATCTCTTCGCTTATTTTGGCAAGAGCGTGTATCGCTCTTCCCAAAACTGAAAAATATAGCCACAAAAAATGGATTCAAAAAATGATGTTTTTTGTTCGAAAAATATATCATAACCTATGAATAAATAGTCGCTACTTACTTTTGCAATTGCTGCCTGGTATGCTGCATTTCATTGTGAACGACACTGCTTATTGTAAAACGTCATTTGGAGAACAACCAAGGATTCCGGCAAAATAACGTTACGTGAAGATGAAAAAAAAAACAACAATCTCGAGCCGTGAATTCATAACAATTCCCGCGTTACGTCAAGAGGTTTCAACGCGTTATAAATAAGCGACAAATTCTTTTAGATCCGAATTTGCAACGATCTTATTGGTTCGACGCTTGCGTGAAAACCGGAAATTTGCCGCGTGTTCCTAGTGAAAAAGTTTTGTACCGGACTGTCATCCTCTGTTCCGGTTAATTTTTGACATTTCGTGAATTTCGATATTTCTGTTAAGATACGCCCAATATTTTGAAGCTTTGAAGCATCAAAGGGATCGGTTGATGCGGGCTATCTTTCGGAATTAACGAGTGCAATAATCATGGTAAATCGCAAAGTCTCAATGACAATTTTTTCGTGTCGATATTTTCTGCCGTAATGTCTAACCTCAAAATATAAACAGTTAAAATCCGAAGCTTCCACTGTAACAAAACTTTGCTGCTATTGTTGCTGAAAATGGTTCGCCCGTCACTACCATGTGACAGCGTTCGAAATTCAAATTTTAAGTCGAAGCCGCATGAGAAATTTGACGTTCTGTGGACAAGCATAAATCGTTATCCCTTTTTCTATAGTTGGTTCTAGTTCTGGGCGACTTACACATTCCTCATAGATGCAGCTCTTTACCTAGCAAATTTAAGAAACTCTTGGTGCCAGGACGGATACAACATATTCTGTGCACAGGTAATCTTTGTACCAAAGAGTCTTACGATTACCTGAAAACATTGGCGAGCGACGTACATGTCGTTAGAGGTGACTTCGACGAGGTGAGCAAGTTTTCCTCAATTCAAACCCATCAAATCCTTCCGCAGTACGATTTCGTGCTACCATATAAACTATGCACCTACCAAAATGACACCCCTCTTTGCAGAATCTCAATTACCCTGAACAAAAAGTGGTGACAGTCGGTCAGTTCAGAATTGGCTTATCTCATGGTCATCAAGTTGTTCCTTGGGGTGATCCCGAGTCGTTGGCTCTGATTCAGCGACAGCTTGACGTAGACATATTAATATCTGGCCACACACACAAGTTCGAGGCTTATGAGCACGAAAACAAGTTTTACATTAATCCAGGATCCGCGACCGGTGCCTACAACCCTCTCGATACGTAAGTTTCATTTCTATTCATTGCCCCTAATCGAGTCATCAGAGAACTCACGCGTTACAGAAAATCGTGAATTTTCTGTATTGCAGATCGATTATTCCGTCTTTCGTACTGATGGACATCCAGAGTTCGACAGTGGTGACTTACGTCTATCAATTGGTCGGGGATGAGGTAAAAGTGGAGAGAATCGAGTACAAGAAGAGTTAGGAGTTTCGTTGAAATATATGCATATGGATAAAAATTTCAATATCGATGAAACCCTTGAGGAATGGATGGAGAGACGGCACTGGCGTATTTCAAGTTTATGTAAAATTGTATAACAATTGTGCATTAATAATGCAAATTGTTTATTCTAAACAATATATATCGTGAGAGCATTCATACTTGGTGAAAAGAGGTGTGTAAGGCTTCATTGTAAATAAAGCTATGAATACAAAAATAAACATCATTTATTACGGAATTGAGGTGGTTTTTTGTTTTTTTTTCTAAATTCGTATCATTCGCTCTTCCCGAATCATATGGGTCTTTTGGACCCGAGCGATAATTCATTTCGAAAAATCTTGCTCTTTGGATCGTTTAATTTCAAAATAAAATAAATTCAACTACTATGAACCGACCCTCTGGACCCCCCTTTGGTCCAGGGGGTCATCGTGGAGGGTTTGTTACGTCCTAGCCTCACGCAGCCCCCCCCCCCCCCATAATTTTTTCACGTGTCGCGATTACATATATTATTTGGTGGTGCTGAAATGTGAATAACGAAGGCTGGATAACATATATGTATTATTATTATTATTATCGAGTATATACCATTCGACGATGTTGTCCTCGAAGATATGTATTTGATTGTTCGCCTTATTATCTAGTGTTGCTTGATTATCGACAAATGATGGTGTTGTTTTGTGACCTTATCGACTGACGGTCGATAGCTGGTAAAATAAAGGGGTAAAAATTATGGGGGTCTAGCGTGAAGGCTAGGACGTAACATACTCAATTCGAATTCGGGTGTGAAAATCAAAGACGATTAGAAATATATTAGAAAATTAGTCAATACGTTCGAAAGCTCTGGGCAACGAAGGAAAACCGCATATATATATATATCGTGAAGTCAAAGGAATGTCGACAATCGAATAACCATCGCGATGCGATATTTTTTCGTGTATCGATAGATCGAATCTCAGAGTATCGATCGCGTTCGACTGTGTATACGGGCCGGGAGATAGTGGCGGGGGAATTGTCTGGCCAGGAAAATATGGCGGCCGTAGTTCGTAGTCCATTCGAAATCGCGATAGACAGAATGATGATGTGCTCGTCGAACGCGGCAAAAAGCTCGAATAATTCGAGATCTCTCGTCGCGAAAGTTCGTTGAACGTTCGAGGGTGAATGATCGGGTTTAACGTGAACTTTCCGGGTGTCCCAAGTCGGCGTGAATGCGATCTCGCTCGATCTTGGCGATATTTTTGCCGCGCTCGAATACTCCATTGCTAAGCGTGTGTTCCCGTGTTATAATAGTATAAAACACCGCGAGATTTGGGCTGTGTGTGCGTGTTAAGAAGTTCCATTTCGGCATAGAAAATTCTCATACACGAAATTTCTACACACGGTGAAAAATCGCGGCGGGGCTGTACATCGTCGCCGGAATGGCCGTCTCAAGTCGCGAGGAATAATGAAGGGATAAAAAAGATTATAAAAAAAAAAACGCGCAAGTGTCCCGAGAAATCAGCTTGGCCCGAGATAGCCGAGGTAACGAAAATAAATAAAAAAAACACCCTGTTGATCAGCGACAAGTTGTCCAGCGGTTCTTAGGCTTTCATTAAAAATACATCAATTTTACACCGAGAGAGAAAATTAAACGTCCAGAATTGTTAGGGGGCGGGAGCGGGAGCCGTGCGAGAAAAACTGCCGGAGAACGACCCTGTGCCAAAATGTCCCGGGAGTTGTCTCGTGATAGTCGTTTAATTTGTCTCAAATTGGGAGTTTTCCTCTATTTTTCTCTTGGGCGAATATCCTGTGGGACGAAGCTGAAAGAAATGATTTTCTGATTTCCTCCGTGAGGTGCAATCGGCGTCCTCCTCGGGATGTAAAGAAACGTGATAATATACACTCAGATACTCAGGACTAATAATATACACAGATTTCTTTCCTACATAACAGCTATCGGAAAAATTCATTTTGCACGATAACGCACTCCGATTTTTAGTCGAAGCTCCACGTATATCCCAATCATTCTAATGTAATTTTCTTCCCTCGTTTGTGCTGAATAAATTGTTAAATTAACAAAAAAAAAACTATGAATGTGTTATTTGTGTAATTTTTTTCTGGCGCTTTTTTCTGAGCCACCCGATTACCATGGTGAGTGTGTGGACTGGTTTTTTTCTACTATTTTTAATGAGATGCCGATCATATGGATGCAGTTTCATCCCTAGGGAATTCAACGATGTCGGAGCTGCCTTTTTTTTTCCTTTCTTTTGGAACCTTCGTCTTTTGCCTCTTGTCGCATATATCACGCTCCAATTCCTTCGAATCGCTTTTGGTCCTCCCGAGGTTTCGCGAATGTTTCGCTAAACAGTTTTCGGTCTCTCCCATTTTTTGTATCTCATTGTCTCTCTCTCTCTCTCTCTCTCTCTCTCTCTCTCCCTCTTTCGGCTCTCTCTTTGCTTCTTTATCCTTTTCTCACCGAGCGTTTGCGAAACTCACAGGAATCGCGTAGAGGGTGTATTTCGTTCCAGTGAAATTTCGTCCCCCGTTTCAACGAGACTCCGATCTTTCGTAATTCGAGACCTCGTTCTCTCCCTTTTCCCCCCGCCCCGTTTCTTTCTGTCTCTCTCTCCCTCTCTCTCTCTCTCTCTCTCTCTCTCTCTCTCTCTCTCTCTCTCTCTCTCTCTCTCTCTCTCTCTCTCTCTCTCTCCTATCGCCCCCCTTTTACCCGTAACGACAACGTTACCTCGGAAGAAACTTTTTGACGAGCGCGTTCTTTCGGTCCTTGAAAAACGCGTTGATATTGTAAAAATGTTATTTACCAAATTGAAACATCGGAGCTCGTAATAGCAATCCAGGAGAATGTATGGACTGAAAATCCGTTTGTTTTTCCTTAACGATCGACGAGCAATAACCCCCATTTACGGAACAAGGATTTGTGCCAAACCTTCGCGCCCAGTTTTCTACGAGAAATAGAAAAGTATACGAAAACATCAAACCGCATATAATCTCGGTCAAATTTATCAAAAACCTCAACAGCTTACACCCAAAATACAACAAAATCGCAAAAGTTGAAATCACTAAATAATTACACTCGTAAGGTGTAAAAAATGTTAGAACCTGAGGACAGTTCGACTGTCCCGGACAGCACCACGAGGGAGCAGCGCTTGGGTTTTTCACACGGAGAAGACGTTCTTCTCCAACATAAGGATGGCAAGTATTACCTTGGCACGATCGTCGAGGTTGATCTTGCGCGTGAGCGATGCCTCATCAAATTTTTGGACAACACTTCATCCTGGTCCTCCGTCAAAGAACTTACCAAACTTGCCATGCCTGACTGCGACGTCATGTGCGTCCTTTGCAAAAAATCCCAATCAAAAGCGGACAACGATATCGTCGTCTGCGACAAGTGTGGACGAGGCTATCACCAGTTGTGTCATTTGGTAAATAATCATTTCAATTGGTCTCAAAAAATGATGCATCCAAATTCCTCAGTGCTAACTTAGAACTCAGTGTTTGGTTATTCACTTTTTGCACGTCTTTTCAATTCTATTGAAAGGTGGCAAATTAACCAAAAGTTTGGTGAAAAAAACTTGAAATATTGATTGTGAGTTTTGTGAATTTTGCAGCCACGGATAACGAAGGAGGATGGAGGATCCGATGCTCACTGGATGTGCAAGAGATGCGTGGACAGTCAGCCGAGGAGTCGAGAGCCAACCGAGCCAAAGAATTCGATGGTGAAGGCAAACATAAGGCGAGTTTGCAGTGGTAGAGATCAGCCTCAGCCACCGCCGGAAGATACGACCAAATTGCCGTATGATGTGAGTTTCGAAAACAAAAGAATTGCACGAAAATCCATGTCCAGAGATTCAAAACTGAAAAGAAACTTTTAAACAAAATTACGATGACGTTACAGTTGGAAAAGGGATTTTTTCAAAGGAAAAACAATTTTGCAGTGCATTTTTATTTTATTTTATTCGTTCCAGCCCGAAATGCTGAGCTGGGACGCTCATCATCGAGTAAACGCCGAGCAAATTTATTGCTACTGCGGCTTGAATGGCGAGTGGTACACACAAATGTTGCAATGCGCTCGTTGCAAGCAGTGGTTTCACGAGAAATGTGTCAGTTGTCTCACACATCCGTTATACAGTGGCGACAGATTTTACGTATTCGTATGTTCGATGTGCAATTACGGTAAAGAATTTGTCAGAAGATTGGAATTGAAGTGGGTCGATCTTGTGCATCTCATGCTGTACAATCTCACTGTTTACAACGCCAAGAAGTATTACGATCTCGACACCGTCATAATTCCTTACGCCAATGATAATTGGAACACTCTACAACTGCCACCGAGGGTAAGATTTCAAATTCTAGATCCAAAGAGTCATGGCCATGAATTCCTCATAGTCACTACATTTATTCATAGTTACATACAATAACAACAGCTGCGAAGAGACTGAAGTTCGCAACGTCGGGGTTCGGCGGAAAAAAAACTATTTTCTGTTACTAATTTATTGAATCTATGACAATATCCGTACCGATTTTAGAGCCTATGAAAAAATTGTTTCATTGCCCTCGCTAAATATTGCGTAAGAATTTCGTGAATTGTTCGAGGAAAAACGGAATTTCGTTGGATTCTAACGTTGCAAACTTCAACGTGGTTAGCTGCGGTGCAATACTACGAAGAGACACTGTACCCGCTCGACGCCAAATGTATCCTGGCAGTTTTGCGCCAATTTTTGGGATTATATGAAAATATTGAATGCAAATTTCGAGTGTCCTAGTATCACGTGACGACCGAGCGGGGAGCATCGAATCAGAAAAAAACTTACAGGGAAGGATCCAGTGTGTCTGAATTACGCTTCTTCAGTGGGAATAGAAAAGGAAATTATTTGTTAATACGTAACGACAACTAAGAAGCAGGAAATAAAAATCACGTCCTACCTGGACTATGTTTATGTAAATAAATGTTCAGGTGATGGATCAGTCACCGAACCTCACCTCGAATTTTCTGAATTAAAATTACCATAGCAAAAACCCGCTGACTGGGTCTTTTTTTTAATTAGTCAAACCGGGGCGAAAATATTCAATTTCGAAAATGGCTGCTATCTCTCCCACACTCTTAGTGTCGAGATGGCGACCGATCCCTCACCTTCATGCTAAAGGTTTGGGTAGAGGAGGATTGGCGCGTAACGAGTACAAATGGGAAGGAGAAAGAATCATGAAAAATATTCCGTAAAGTTTGAAAAATTGTACAATCGGTCGGAACGGCGATATTCGAGTATTTAATCGTGCGTCAGGGTTCCTACTGGCGTCGCATTTTTATCAATGGGCGTCGAGTCGCTACCGTGTCTTTCTATATAATTATCAAAAGTCTTTAAGGGAAAAAAGATGATCTGCTTTAATTTGCCATAATTACACTTGACAGGTCCGAGACGTAACGCCACAAATCCGCAGAGAATCGATTCTAGCGATATTAACAAATAATAGAAACAGATTCAAGTGCGGTCGTGAAATCAAGAAGCGCACAACGATATGGGGCTTACGAGTAAGATTGCCACCGCCGTGTCCAGTCGTGAATCTCCCTACGAGCGGCATCATTGACGATTCTGTATTGCGACGGTGTTGGGGCGCGAACAAAAGACTGCAATATCTTCCACTGCCAGCTGGGTGAGTAGATAGAAATGTATTCAAACGTATATTCGAGAAAACAGTAGAGTACAATGCCATTTTGTGTTGCCGTGGAGAGAAAAATATGAAAGCTTTTGTAATCGTCATGCCTGCAGAGATAAACTTAACGATTCATTTATCTGCCCAGTCCTGTGTGTTTGCCGGAAACCGCAAAACAGCTCAACGCATTGAAACAATCTCCGGCGGAAAACGTTGAGATTTCTGTCAACCCTTCGGACGTTGTGATGCGTGGCACTATTTATCAAAATACTGAGTCCGAACAAAGATCCTGTCCAAGTCCGACCTCTCAGTCACCGACGACGCAAGCTCTTCGCGAAAGGTAAAATTATTCTGTGCGCCATTTAATCTCGGAGCTTTTAAACCCCTCGGGAAATGCGCTCTTTCAAATAGAAGTTCTCGAAATTCTATTGGAATAGAAAAGGCATGGAAAATTTTTGGCAAAAACGAAAATTCAAAGTTTTATTGAAAAAAAAGCGTCCCCGAGTTTTTCTACAATTTTTGGGATCACTCGTATCGGCGTAGATTTCGAGACATAGTTAAGATCGCTAACCGCGATACTACATTGTTCATCAGGTACACCGGTAGGGGCTTCGTCAAAAAATCATTTCCATTTCCGAAGTTGAGCCTGCAAAGAAGAAGACGACTGATGGCACTGGGGAGTTCGCGCGAGCGGATGCTACGAAAGCATAAGAAGCGCGAGAAAGACTGCGCCGGTGAGAATCCGTTGGTGAAATCGCAGTCGCAGAGCGTGAGAGAAGCGAGGTATAGAAAAGCTCGTAAGCTCTTGAAAAATGCTATAGCAAAGGTGAGTTTATCGTGAGTTATTACAAAGTCGTGAGCGCTTGTAAGAAGCGGCATGATTGAACGTTTATTTAACAAAATAATGTGCAACAGAGTAAATCGCGAGCTCCGGAGGTATCGGATCTGCCGCCAACCCCGCCAACTTCGGTGTCGGGTCCACCGACGCCTCCAGCAACGACGTCAGGGATGTCGGAGCTGTCCGTGCCGAGCTCGGTCGACCTGACCAACACATTGCCACCTTCGACGCCGGCTGATACCAGCGGCGACGAGACGAGCTCTCGCGGCACTCTGGACTCGTTCATCCCGCCGCCGAAGGATTTCGAAGGGAAAAATAATCCGTTTCGGAATCTCAGCGATTTGCTCGGTACTCCATGCTCCACGATCGGACAGAACAACGCTTCCAGCAGTACTCCGTTCGCGTACAATCAAACGCCGATTACGTTACCGTTGCCCTTGACGCCGGTAATTTCGCAGCCTCCGATAGTTCGACCCACGAAGCGTCAGCTCTCGGAAAAAGATATAATCGTCGATCGCAACGGCCAAGTAAAACGGAGACGCCAACATCGTCGCGGACGCCCGCCACAGCAACAACCTCAACAACCGCAACAGCAACCATCCACTTTTCAAGCAACCGCGAGTAAAACTGCTGCGATACTTCCGGCTCGTAACAGTGAGGTAAAGAATGATTTCGTCCGAAATTTACGAAGCTCGTTTAACAGTTCAACCAGCAGCACCACCAGTCAAATTGGCAATTGTGTCGATTACGCCCTCAATGGCAGACGCCTCAGACAACGTCAGAGCAATGACAAACTGCCGCCACCGGATACGCAGCAACAGAAGAAAAGCGGAAGTGTTCCCAACTCCCCAAAGTGTTCGCCCGTCAAACAAAACGCTCCTGACATATCGATGGACGATCTCAAATCCTCTGTCAATATGTACTTCGGTGCTGCTAACAGAATAGCTTCCGGTGAAAAATTCGTCGTTCGAGCTAAGCGAATAGGGCCTAATTGTCAGATGCAGTATCTTATCGAGTGGGAAGGCCCCAACACCTAACGCTTGTCCATTTACGCCCTCCTTCACGTGATATAAACAAAAACCCTTAAAAAACGAGCAATTCCGAGAATTTATCATTTTCGAATCACCTTCGTCATTATTACGAAATGACCTTCGCTCGTCCGAAGCTTTTTCTTTCTCTCTCGTCTCGTGGGGCTTTCTCCCCGTTTTTCGTCCGACGAAACGAATCGAGTGGGAAACGGGAAAGCAGCTCGTCGTCTCTGGTTACGCGTGCGTACTTTTTATCAACGTCAAAGCTTCGATTACTTTCCACGAGTTTCTCACGACGACGATCACACGAAGATGCAAATTTCTTCACAATTTAGGAAAATCCTTTTTTTTTTTTTTCAATTCATTCGGGTTCGTTGCTGGCCGATGAGCCTTTCCTCGAATCTTTCTTCACGACGTTTGAAACGTTCACCACGATTTATTGATCTATTAGAAAATTCATTTTTTACGTACGAATAATTTTTTCAAAAAACGAATCAAGTCAATGATTTTGCTGATTATGTCGAGTTTTTTTTGAGATTATCATTTAATCGAAGAAAAATTGAAAAAAAGAGTCGATCGATTGGAACTCTCTGAGCTTTTGTTTTCTCGTCGAGTGATCGTCTCTAAGGAAACGAAGTAACCGACTCACGTGGATTCACTTTATATCGTCTCATCATAACTCAATTCGACACAGGAGTTTTCGAATGTAAATAATTGTAGAATATTATTAGCCCCGTATGAAAAGCCAGTGAATGCGAAAAGCGGGTCGTTAAAAACGTCGGGTAGCCAGTAATTTTTTTGTTTTTGTTTTTCCTTTCGTTTTCCTCGTTAGATCCTTTCGTTAGATCGGATCACATTGTCGATCGAATTGTTCACGTCGATACGTTGTGACGAATAAACTCGGTCGATTATGCGCGGTCGGGTCGAATAGAAAAGCGTGAAATTTCATTCGCGATCGAAACATTGAATCCGACTATTTTTCTCGATTCTGACGTTCCAACCGAAAATAGTCGGGACTGATTTTTATTATGAAAAATTCGTGATAACGAAGGATCAGAAAAAACGAAAGAGCGATAGCGAGAAAGTGAAACGACACTGGCCCTGCAGAGGTTATTTTTTCAATGCAATCGTAGCGTTAGTCATTCGCTTGAGCAACGTTTGTGCTTCGTCCTGAAGAATTTTTGCCAGCCAAAAACAAGAGACAAAGATTATTCAGCTCTTGGATTTCGAGGAGCAGCAGTTGCATTGCTCATTTGAAAAAATATAAGACTAAGAATGAAAATACTTACACGTTTCACAAATGACGATTGGAGGAATGACAGAAAGAATGAAAGAGCCGAATAAGAATGAAAAATATGCTACTTATACTCGATCATCTCGAAAACATCGATCAATCGGTCGAAACGATATTTTTCCTTTGGAAAAACACGGAGAATTAAGCGATCGTTGAACGCGTTTAAAATAAAACAGAATTAACAAACAAAATAAAAACAATCCATCCGACGATGGAAAGTGCTTTGTTCGATTCATGCAACATGTACAAAATGCAAGCAAAAACACGGAAGACTAGAGGGAGACAAAGATGTGTATATTTTTTTGTAATAATCCGTAAGTTGTGGATATCGATTGTCCCATGAGATTGTTGTCTCGTTGGATCTACGGGTTACAAAATTTTATTCGAAAATTTAGAAACTTTACTCCGAAGCGAAAATAAAATACTACAAAAGGTGAGAACACGGTGATAATAATTAATAATTATTCGGAGGTTTTATCGTAAACTACACGGCAGCCTCGGACGTAAGAGCTTACTAGACAATTTAGAACATTTTACTTCCGTCGTGTTGCATTATTAAGCGATATTTTATACCACGTCGATGTCAAACCTCTTGCGAATGGAAAACTCGTTTTATTCGCATTCACCATGTTTACAAAAGTATATTCATAGTGTTTGTACATATGGAGCATTCTTTAAAACCCAATTTCGAAAAAATACTATTTTAGCTGCATTTGGAAATTAAAACTCAAGGTATCGGTCGATTGATCGATCGAATGAATGTTTTTTCATATTATTAGAAAAAAATACATCCTCAGTGTTCGATTCATGAGCTTTTTTTCCTTGAATCGCTAAGTCCGATATGAAGAAGACGAAAAGAACAGAAATTTCCGCACCATTCGATCTGTCGATTGAAAAATTTGGGCTCTGGGAGACTGATCTCTTGGAGGATGAATTTTTGAGGAATGCTCCATACGAAAACACTCTCGGGCTTATTTCCGAAGTCATAAAATCCTCAATGGTTTCATTCCTGCTGAATAGCGATCGAATCTCAGCGCAGTTTCGAGAGAATAGCAAATTCATTTATACTGCAAAGGGCCATCTTTACAATAGTTCATTAAGCGAAAAAAAACAATAAAAATAACGAAAAAAAAAACACCAAGCGTTGAAAAAATATAGTATTCGTTTCGCAGAGAGACTCATGCGCGTTTCCCAAAATTCTTTATTTCTCGCGGATCGCGGCGTGAAACGAGTGATGAAAAAAAACTGCCCGAGCGTTCGATACTTAGGAAGATGTTCTAATTAATGCGAAAAACTCGTGTGAATAAAAAATGAAGAAGCAACAAGAAGAAAACTGTTTAATCTCTTCGACAAATGTGTCTAGCTGTCCTTGGTATCACGCCCTCACTCTCGGTTCTCTCAAACCTCTCCATCGTATACGTTTAACCAGACCCAGTCTGGCTGAACGTTAATAAACAAACGTTGCACCCTTCCAATGCTTACGAGCACGGACAATTCCTCGAAAACTTGTGCTTGGGTGGCGGGGCGTGGGAAAATTATGTGGAAGGCAAATTTTCTTTTATTCTTGCTGCTATTCCATTTCTTTGAATTCGTGGCAAGAATAGAATTGCTTCTTTCTCAAAAGATTTACGAGAGGTGAAATGAAACAGGAAACGTCTTGGCATAGCGACAATTCGGGAGTTTGGCTACAGGACAAACTTTTTGATCTGGCTTCTGGGGTGTCCCATGCGGGGTTCATCAACAAACGATTAAAGTTTTTTTTCGTTCATCTCTCAGTCGTTAAAGTCTCAATTTTGCAACGTTCGTCGTATCTTCTTTATGGCCTCTCGTAATTTTTCGTTGAAAGTTCGAGGTACAATGAAAACACGAGGGAGAGAAAGAGTGAGAGGGAGAGGGGAGGAAGCGAGGAAGAGAGGAACGAACACTGCCAAACTTCTAATTTATATAATTATACACTAACGAAATTATTAGCTCGTTACTTTTGCTACGATTGATTTTCCCGCTGAGGGAATTTTATGGTCCCCTTTTTCCCAGTCGAATGAATGAATTATTTGTCTGTTAAACTACAAACTAATCGTTACTGTCTCGACGATTTTTCGCATTTGCGAAATCGCTAATTGGTCTCATAGATTGAAAAATCATTTGCTATTGTCGTTGATGTAGTAACTTTTCGAATAATTCGCAACAGAATTAGGCGTATCTCTCGGTCGTACGGAATTGCGACTATTATGACTGAATTTACAAAATATAGCGATCGTACGATGAATAGACTGGTTTTTCGATCGTCATTCACGCCGGAACAAACTGATTGTGAGTCGAATTAGAAAGATATACGAATTACTGCCGGTACTCTGTAAATATTGCTGTTTTTCTTATTATTTACCTTTTTCGTAAGTATACAAACATGTATATTCATATGTCGGATATCCGTAGTTATTAACAAACATACATCTGCATATTAATTTCTTCATTCATGTAAATATATGTATGTTTGTAACGAATAGTCGTGAGAGACTTTAGGAGCAAGAGAATGAGAACGTAAGTGAGAAAAAAGTTGCAAATCAAGTAACAGCTCAAAAAAAAAAGTGAAGCGAAAAATGTGTTGAGACTTAAAGATTTGTTTGACGGTACGAAGACTTCAGTGCTCTTCCAGTGGACGAATCTGTTTGGCGACTCTTTGTCACTGCCCACCGATAATATTCCAAAAAAGAAAAAAAAAAAAAAAAAACACCACAGAGCAGAAAGAACGAAAAACCTTGAATGTTTCCGAATTGTACTCTTCATTGTCGTTACGTCCACGTTATTATTATTATTATTATTATTATTATTATT